>JACEIK010002306.1:127350-154073 GCA_018107945.1 Datura stramonium
ATGCCAGGGTATAAAGGCATGAACTGAGTGATCACAAAAATATATCTGGGGCCAATCAGGCCAAGTAATACTGAAACCTGTCGCAATGTAGTTCTGGGAACCGAGGTGCACTGCAACCTCGGCCCGCTTGGTGCGAAGTTCTACTCCCACTGGAAAACTTAAACTGACTACTAAGCTGATACCTCAAAACTGGGGCCCAAGACTAGTCAGGGACGAATAGCTGCATGTACCATGAGAGCCTTATCGGACCAGATTCTGAAACTGGGTTCTAAGACAGGTCAGAGCTACTTATCTAGAAGCATCGTAACCGTCTTCAAAACAACTAATAACTGAACTGGGGTCCTGGGCTGGTCAAAGCTTTAACTGAGTGTCATGACCGCCTAATGGACCAAATATCTATAATCTGAATTTGAGTTTGAAAATTGGGAGGCACCACTGACTCCTAGAAAGTAAACTGGAGTCAAACTAATCAGTTGACATTTTTTTTTGAACAACACTGAGGTTGCTAAAAATCTGCCTGAAACTAGACTGATATGATTCTGACTGATACTAGACTGATAGAGTTTTGTATTCTAACTAATTGAATTTTTAAGCAGCTAATAGAGGGCTCAACTTATCCCAACAATAAGGGTATTTCATAATATAGAGCAATTTCAAGGATTCGAGGAATTTCATTCAACAGTGCTAACGTCATTCTCATTAATGGAATATCTACGCCACATATAAAAATATATAGGAAATTTTAGAAAATTCAACCCATAGGACTCTTCATTCACTAGAGGAAATTTAATAAACAAAATTTATAACTCGAAAGTTAGGGCTTAGATTCCATTATGTATAAACACTAATAATTCGATAGGAATTTAGGGGGATCATATCAACAATATACATGAACATCATTCTAATTGAAATCAACGATAATAACCATGAAACCTTTTCATACTTAAAAAACTTAGGATTTAGAAATGATAGAGGAATTAGAGGAGGATCTTGGGGACACAAGGGAAGAACATTTCCATTGCTAAAACCCCACATACCTGATGATGAACCCAGGGAAATCTTGAGAATTTGAGGAGAAGAAAGTTTCCCTAGTTTTCTTGCTCTGAGAATTCTTAAGAGAACTTAAGGTCTCTTTTTCTGAATGCTTGTGTGGGAAATGAGGAAAAGGACCCATTACCCCCACTAAAACGTCTAAAATTGAAATCAAAATGGCGTGGTTTAATTCTTGGGAGAATAGAAAATTACTAAATATCCCTTAGAGATTCGCTGCGAAAAACTATCAGGTGTTCCTAACGGGTGACTTAACGACTCGTTACTAGATCCAACGAGTCGGTGGGTCTCCCGTTAAGTTCACTGAAAAAATTTCTACTGACTCCTGACGGGCACATGTTGAGTCATCATGACTGGAAACGACTCATCGTGTCGTCCTTCAGGTACATTGGAAAGAAGGCTGGAAAGGACTAGAAATGATGGACCTAACAAGTCGTTACTACTGATGATGACTCGTGGTAACTTCCGTCAAATACACTGTCTACTTCTCAAATTCTAAAACTTTGTCATGGAAACAGGCGACTTAAAGAGTCATGGGGCCTGATAACGACTCGTGGGGTCATCCGTTAGGAACACTGAAACATATTCTCGGCATCCTTCTCACGGTTGACCTGAAGAGTCTTTGGGTCCCTTAACGACCTGTCAAGTTGGTCGTGCTACAACTTTTCTATAGTTTTCCAGATTTTCTGAATTAAGTCCCGAATATTGATTTTATGCTTTCGGGGCATTACAAAGGGGTGTATATTTTTTTGTTTGCCCAAGGGTTTTTCTTGTCATGTTTCTTTTTTCTTTAGGCATGCTATCTAGTAGAACCGGTATGTTTAGAATTTTTATTTTGTTTAATTAGAAATAATCTAGGAGTACTTAATAGTCAATAAAATGCATATATATTTGGTTTTTGTAGTTTTTTTTAAATGACCCCTTTTTAAAAATTTTTGTGATTAGTGTGTGCATTTACTGCAAAGCATGACCAATGTAGATCTTTTTATGGCGTTAGATGTATGAGCATGATTAACTGTAGAGTAGTTGTGCATGAACAAGATAGGTAGTGTGATATAACCCTGTACTATGTGAGAGTGAGATTCTTATTTAGTTCAACACTGTGTAAGTGATCTAGAACTACATGGTTAGTCTTTACTTAGGTTAGAGAATAGTTAGTTAGGAAAGGATCATAGGTCATTTTTGAATTTAGCCCACTTTTAAGCCTAAAGTGCCCGACCAAATGAAATAAGTATCCCTTGATCCAATGTTTGAGCCTAAATTGACCTTTTCTTTAATTAGCCCATTCACCTTTCTACTTGTTTATAATGAATCTGTATTGCCCCTGGTCCCTCCTTGGACATTGTGAACCTCAACTCAAACAAAAAGCTTAAATTGAGGGTGATTATTTTTGGAGTGCGTAGATTATGTGGGCAAATAACAGAGAAAGCTAGTCGGTGAAAAAGTTTGGTTGTGGTGTGAAAAAGAGAAAAAAAAGAAAAAGAAAAATTTGAAAGTCAATAAAAGCAGAGAAAAAGAGAAAATATGAAAACTAAACCACACCCACAAGTTGAAAGCTTAATAAAATAGAAAAAGGGAAAAAGGGAGGAAAGGTAGAAGTGGAGCCAGAATCTATGTAGTACCAAGGAGGGTAAGTCACTTTTTCCATATTTACCATACTCTCCCCCAAGCCTACATTACAAGCCAAATAAAAGTCCTATAGTTATCCTAACCTGACTGTCTGAAGAACCAGAGTACAGAAAATAAGGGTAGGTCTATGGTGTCAAATGTACAATGTTTGAACTTCTTTGTGAGAGTGGGAGCTTTGATGCTAGTCCTAGTTTCTTATATGCATATAATTGTGAGTATTTGGGACTTTATTTTTTTTGAGGGTACATGGGTTGTATTACACACTTTTAGTTGTTTGTGTAAATAGCATTAGTGATTGCTCAGTTGTCTACTAATAATTTGATGCCATTTCTAGATCCCTGTGTGTCATGAGTTGTAGTTGCATTTGTACACAATAGTCTTGGTTTTGAGTCTTTGAAAGAAAAGGGGGTCAATAATTGATAGTGATCACACGTGCAAATTTTGACATTATTGGTTGTGAGTCTTCTATTTTGCTTTCTAGTTAAGCATCATATTTGTAGTAGTATTTTGTTTGCCTGAGGACATGCAAAAGTTCTAAGTTGAGGGTGTTGATATGTCATGGTTTTACGGCACTTTCGACTCTTAAAACATAGAAAAGATGATAGAACTTGGGTATGTTTACATGGATATAAGGTTCTTTTACTGTGTTTCCAGGGAAATCAGGTTCGGACCAGTAGTATTATAGAAAAGAAGTGAAAAAGTGTAGAACATGGTCTGCTACATGTCACAGTACGAGCCATACCATCTGGGTACAAGTCGTACCTGGTGCCCATAGCAGAGATTCAAAAATTGGCCAAGTTTAGAGTTCATGGTACGACATGATGCCATGAGTCATGACACTATTATAGAAGTACCAAAGACTCGTGGTGAGATTCATAGGAATAGCCATAGGAAACCCTTAGAGCATGATGTCATGACCCAAAAGTAGGCCCGGATCAAGACACGGAACCTAAAACCATGAATGGCTCCAAATCGACCCATGGCATGAACATGATAACTGGAGATCCACATAAGCAGAACTCATAACTAAGTTCTAAAATAGTGAAAATCTGACTAACAAAATGTCTTGCAAATGGTAATATCATAACACTAAGTCCGAAGCTGAATATACAAATCTATGTCTGAAAAGGCTCTACTAACTGATGAGATACTAGGACAAGCCCCTAGCTATCTCTAAGTCTGAAACAACTAACTTAATGATATTGAAGGATAGATGTCCTCGAGGGATGAGGACCCACCCAAGGCAGGGTTTGAACTGGAACAAGAGCATAGCTAGGACCTGTATCATGAAATGATACAGCATAGAGTATGCTATCAATTGGAATGTACTGAATATGCAAGATAAGTAAAACACATTGAGTAAGTATAAACTGAAATAATGTACATCATAAATCATAACATCATAAGATTCTGAGAGTAAGGTCTGCATGCTGATATCTAAAAAACATGAATAGACATAAACTAGATGTCATAACTGAATTGAATGACCCGAAGTTGAAACTAAGACTCACATGTAAAAACTGATAACCTGATCATTGGGTCAAACCTGCTGAAAACATAATATCATAACTGATAAACATGCATAACTGAGATCATGAGGAACAATAGGAGATTTTTCATATAACCGGCACTATCACGATAGAGCTTACGTGATCCAAACTATTACACTCTAGTGGGCAGAGTTGTCTCAAGCCTTACTAGGGATAAGGGCGCTACCAAGATATCGATATCAATCTGAAGGCCTATTTGGGTTAGGGGAAGCTCACAAAGGATGTCCCAAAGTAATATATGAAATCCTATCTTGGCACGTAGTTATGAGACCCGGGTTTTTATGAACCCCTAGCCTACTCGATGCTAGAAACTGCTCCTATAAACATGCAAGGTGCTCTCCATCATTTTTCAACGAAGCTCAAATCAACATTTTTCAATGAAGCTAATAATGAAATTACATACATAATATAAAATCTGAATACGGGGAATCCTGGCTCCAAACATACCATAAGCTGTAAATTGGAGTAAAGACTCTTAAACCATATGGTAAGATGATTTATAGAACTAAACTGAATCAGGAAAACAAGCTAAATCTGAGTGGGATTACCCAAAATCTGAAGATCATGCATACTTGAAATAGACTTCACTAGTCAAAATCATAGATTCATATATGGGTAATTCGTAAACTATATACATGCAAGATACTTCATCATACTTGAAATCATCAATCATAGACTAACTTTTTCATGAACTTGCATAATTGGGAAAAATCTTCTAAAATTTGAAAATATGGACTGGTAATCAATTAGTACATAAAATCTGCCCATCAATCTTAAAACATGCCTTGAAATATAAAGGGAATTGACCCACAAATAAATCATAGAGAATTTTATAAATTTGGGTTAAAATCTCATAGGATCATACACTTGGATTAACACTTGAATTCATGAACTTGAGAAAACATTTGGGCATGAGAGTAAAAGGAAACTCTCATTGATGGCCCTACATACCTGGGTAAACTGATTCTCAACCTGACTTTGAAAACCCAAGAGATTTGGAGGAGAATTCAAGGATCCTAGGCTTGATTTTCAATGGAAAACCTTTAAACTTGCATGCATGGAAGTTCAATGAATTAGAATAGGTTAAACTCCCCTAATACACTTCTTTCAGGGATTAAAAAGACGTAGTTTAGGGCTAGAAGTTTAGGATGTATGAAAATACCCTTAATGAATTTGCAGGAAAACTTTTATGTCAGCTGTTACGAGTCATACAATCCTCTTAAGACTTGTGGTATCCTCTCGTACTGACCAAATCCAAAACCTCCAATCCTCTGAATATTTCCACAAATCCTACTATGATCTGTAACACCATCCTACACGTCGTACCATCAATTGTACAATCAATCACTAGATAACTCCAAAGACTTGCTACGACCCCTGTTCATGAGTTCCACCCACATACTACGAATCGTAGTGGAGACTTGGTATGGGGAATAAAATTTGTGACCCGATCCATAAGTCTTACTATGACCATGAAACCAACCTACGACTCGTAGGTTGAGTCATACTGAGGCAAAATTTTCAACTTTTCCTGCTGAACACATACCAAATCTCAAGTCTAGTCTTAGGAACCTTTGAGGTATAACAATATCTCCCTGTTGGGAACATTCATCCTCAAATGTGGGTAAACATACTAAAAAGCTAGGGAAAGGAGATGGAATCTCAAATACTGAATATCTGAGCTGAAAACTGATGGAGTGACTGATTCCGAACTGATATACATGACTGAACTGAATTCATGCATCACACATACATGTACTGATAGGAAAGGAACTGAGAGACATGAACTAAACATGAAACTGAATAGAGTACTAAGGAAGAAACTGATACCTCATGATAGAACTGAGTGGGTAGGGAAAAGGCGCGGGTGTCTCGCCATTATATCTTCTTTGGCTTCCACGTAACTCCCTCAACAAGCTGATTTCTCCACAAAACCTTCACTGAAGCTACTTCTTTATTCCTCAACTTCTGAACCTGACAATCAAGGATCTCAACTGGAACCTCCTCATACCTAAGGTTATCCTTCACACCTATGCTCTCCACCGGGACCACCAATTTTGGGTCACCAATGCACTTCTTTAACAATGATACATGGAAAACTGGATCTATCGAAGCCAACTCCACTAGTAGCTCCAACTCATAAGCCACCTTGCCAACATGTTTCATAATCCTATATGGGCCAACATATAGGGGACTAAGCTTCCCTTTCTTTCCGAACCTCATCACTTCGTTCATGAGAGACATCTTCGAAAACACCCAATCATTAACTTCAAACTCCAGTTCTCTCCTCCTCACATCAGCATAGGACTTTTGACAACTCTGAGCTATTTTCAGCCTTTCCCTTATAAGCTGAACTTTATCCATAGCCTCATGAACTGAATCTGGCCCTATCTATGTATCCTCACCTACCTCAAACCAACCAATATGTGATCTACATCTCCACCCATAAAGAGCCTCAAACTGAGTCATCTAAATACTAAAATGGTAACTGTTGTTGTGAGAAAACTATATAAGAGGTAAATGGTCATCCCAACTACATTTGAAGTCAATCACACATGCTCTCAACATATCCTCAAGAGTCTTAATGGTCATCTCAGCCTGGCCATATGTCTATGGGTGAAAATTTGTGCTAAGCTTGACTTGAGTACCAAGTACCTTCCAAAATGATCTCTAAAATTGCAAGATGAATTGAGTACCTCTATCCAAAATGATGGAAAAGGGAACTCCATATAACTGAACTAACACTGGAATTCCCAATTTAGCATAATCCTCTACTGAGTCAGTAGTTTTGATTGGTAGAAAATGAGTTGCTTTAGTCAACTTGTCTACAACCACTCAAATAGAGTCATACTATTGACGTGTGTAAGGAAACCCTGTGATGAAGTCTATATTGATTTCCTTCCACTTCCATGTAGGGACACTGATGTCTTGTAGAACACCTCCTAGCATTTGATGCTCCATTTTCACTTACTAACAATTTGGACACTTAGCCACAACCTCCACTGTGTCTTTCTTCATGTTATTCCACCAATATACTTTCTGTAGATCACGGTACATCTTGAGGGCACCTGGATGGATAGATTACCACGAACCATGAGCCTCATGAAACATCCGCTCTCTCAAATCATCGACATTCGGAACACATAAATCACCCTAATATCGAAGTACACCATCTCCCCCTTGGGAGAAGAACTCTACCTTCTAATTCTGAACCGTTTCCTTCAACTTTACCAAAATAGGATCCTCATCTTGCCTAGCGTTGACCTCAGTTACCAATGAAGATTTTGAACTATTCTAAACAATTACACCACAATCTATTGAATCCACGAGGCAAACTCCTAATCGTGCAAGCAAATGTACATCCTTCACCAACTCTTTCCTTCCATATTCCACATGAGAAACACTCTCCATAGGCAGTCTGCTAAGGGCATCCACCATTATATTGGACTTGCCCAAATGATAAAGGGCACTCTTTCATAGTCCTTAAGCAGCTCTAACCATCTCCTTTGGCGCAAATTCAAATCCTTCTGGTGAACACATAATGTAGGCTCTTGTGGTCCATAAACACATCCACATGGACCCCATACAAGTAGTGCCTCCAATCTTCAATGTGAATACCATCGCTGCTATTTCTAGGTTATGCGTCAGGTAATTCTTCTCATGAGTCTTAAGTTGTATAGAGGCATACGCTATGATCTTACCATGATGCATCAACACACAACTAAGTTCGACCTTAGAGGCATCAAAATACACCATAAATCTATTTGTACCCTAAGGTAGGGTCAATAGTGGGGCTGAACTGAGTCGAGTCTTCAACTCTTGAAAACTGCTCTCACAGGCATCTGACCACTAAAATTTGACTTTCTTTTGGGTTAACTTAGCCAGCGGTGTTGAAATGGATGAAAATCCTTCAACAAACCTCCTTTGATAGCTAGCAAAACCTAAGAAACTCTTGATATCTAAAGGACTAATTGGTCTAGCCTAATTCTTTATAGCTTCTATCTTTTGAGAGTCAACCTGCATACCCTTACTTGAAACCACATGGCCCAAAATGTTACTGAATCTAACCAAAACTTACACTTGCTGAATTTAGAAAATAGCTGGCGATCCTTAAGGGTCTATAGCACAATCCTCAAATGAGCAGCATACTCCTCCTCGCTCCAAGAGTATATGAGAATGTCATCTATGAAGACAATTATGAACATGTCCAAATATGGATTGAACTCCCTGTTCATCAAATCCATAAAAGCTACCGGAGCATTCGCTATCCAAAAAGACATAACCACAAACTCATAGTGCCCATACCGAGTTTTAAAGTTGTCATTAGAATGTCACTCTCCCTAACTCTAAGCTGATGATACCCGAATCCAAGGTCTATCTTTGAGAAGCACTTAGCAACCTGAAGTTGATCAATCAAGTCATTAATTCTAGGGAGGGAATACTTTTTCTTAACGGTGATCTTGTTCAAATGTCGATACTCAATGCAGATACGAAGACACCCATCCTTTTTCCGAAGAAAAAGAACTGGTGCACCCCAAGGGACTAGCTAGGCTTGATGAATACCTTATCCAAGAGATCTTTCAACTATTCTATCAATAACTTTAGCTTAGCTGGAGCCATTTTGTATGGGGGAATAGATATAGGCTGCATATCGGGAAGAAGGTTAATACCAAAGTCAATCTCCCGCTCGGGAGGGAGTCTTGGTAGATCATCTAGGAAAACCCCTGGATACTCACACACTATAGGAACTGACTGGAGAGTCAGGGTCTCGTATGTAGCATCCTTTATCTGAACTAGATGGTACACGCAACCCTTGAAAATCATCTTTCTGGCTTTAAGGTAGGAATTGAAGCGACCTATAGGCACAACTGAACTACCCTTCCATTCTAGGACTGGCTCACTCATAAAGTAGAACTCTACCATACATGTTCTACAATTGACTAAGGCATAACATGTGTGTAACCAATCCATACCAAAGATAACATCAAAATCAATCATGTCTAACTCTACTTGATCGGCTAAGGTGACTTTCTAAAGGATTGTGATAGGGAAATTTCTATATACCCATCGAGCTATAATTGAGTCATCGACTGGAGTAGAGACTGAGAATGGTTCTGATAGGATTTCGAGACTGACTTCGAAATGAATAGCAACATAGCGCATCACAAAAGATAAAGTAGCCCTTGTATCTAACAATGCATAAACATCAAGATGGAATACTTGTAACATATTAATGATCACATCCGTATAGACCTCCTACTCCTAATGTGATAAGAGGGAATAAAACCTATTCTAATGCTAACCACCACTTGCACTAGTGGATGCATCCTGCTGAGCTGAGCGTGTTGGTGGAGCTTTTGAACTGGTAGCTAGACGGTCTCTACCATGGCCCTATCTGGCTTCTAGATAATATCTGAAGATATGGTCGGGCTTCCTACAACCAAAACATGTCCCTAAACCTGCTAAGACTGACCAGTGTGCCTCCTACCACACCTGCCATAAACTGGAATACTGGGCTCTATTAACCTGCTCCCCTAACCTCGAGAGTCTGATGTCTTTCCCCTCTAATCGCGCCTAGACCTGGATAGAAAACTAGTTGATGGCGGCACTGGGGCTGATGATCTCTGGTGGGACTGCTGATAATGTCTGCCGCCAGACCTCTATTGGGAAAACCCAAAGTTGTTTGTCCTGGCCCTCATGGCCTCTTTCTCCCTCTCCCTCATCTACGCTGCCTCTATCTACTGGGCATAATAGATCAAGCAGGAGAAGTCAATGTCCTGATGTAGCACGGTGGTCCTGCATCCTTGACCAAGGAATCCGCTACTCCATTCACAAATCTGCAAACCAGAGCCCTCTAATCGGCCACCATCTCCGATGCATATTTAGACTATAGTGAACTTTAGAGCATACTCTTGGATGGTTATGTTGTTCTATCTCAAATTCACAAACTCATCAACCTTGATCTCCCTCATCTCCCTGGGAAAGAATTCATCCAAGAATGCGATGAGGAACTCATCCAAATCAATGGGACCCACTCCGACTCCCTGGCTATCCTTCCACTTCCTATACAATATATGAGTGACCCCTTTCGATTGATAGGAGGCTAAGTCTGCACACTCCTCTCATGTCACCCCCATAATTTAGGTGATCTTTCGGATCTCCTTAATGAACTCATGTGGGTCCTCATCCACTTTTGCCCAAGGAACTCAAGGGGATTCATCCTTAGGAAATCACGGACTCTAGCCGCCTCTGCGTTCCCATTCTAGGAAACATAAACCACTGCCTACTGATTGATCTAAGCAGTCAACACTTCTGCCAATATCTGAATGGCTTCCCTAAAATCAGCATGGGCAACCTACTCGGGCATGGGATCTGCTGGGGTTAATGGGGCTTGCTGGTGCCCGTCTCCATTTCCATCCTCATGGCCGTTTCCATTTAAGTTCCTTTTACCATTCATAAAACGTGGAGCCATGATTTTTCAAATGCGTGAAGTGGGAGATAGAGGAACAGAGAGAGTTAAACTCACAACACGAGATAGAATCATGAAAGAAGGGAAGTTTCCTAAAATGTTTCATAGCCTCTTCATCATAAGTGTGGAACGCTTCACACTCATGAAAAAAGACTCTACTTAACGTGGCTTTCAAACATCCTAGGACACTTCAAAACCTAATGCTTTGATGGTTAATTTTGTCACGACCCGAACATAGGCCTGGATCTAGACACGGAACGTAGAACCATGAATGGCTCCAAGTCGACCCATGGCATGAATGTGATAACTAAAGATCAAGTAAAGAAGAACTGATAACTAAATGTTGAAATAGCAAAAATCTAAATAACAAAATGTCTAGCTAACGATTATATCATAACACTATGTATGAAGCGGAATATACAAACCTATGTCTGGAAAGCCTCTACTAACTGATGAGATGCTGGGAAAAGCCCCCAGCTATCTATAAGTTAGAAACAAACTAACCTAATGATACTAAAAGATAGATTTCCTCAGGGGATGAGGACTCACCCAAGGCAGGGTCTGAATTGGAATGAGAGCAGAACTAACGGTGTGTCTGAGTGTGATTGCTAGGACCTGTATCATGAAATGATATAGTATAGAGTATGTGGTCAGTACTAGGAATGTACTGGGTATGCAATATAAGTAAAACATGCTAAGTATAAACAAAAATCATGTACATCATAAATCATAACATCATAAGATTCTGAGAATAAGGTGTAACACCCCAGAAGTGTCTAAGACTAGACTCGGGATTTGAAATGGGAACAACAGAAAAATATGAGATTTTGACTCAAAAAAACATGTGGTACGAGTTGTTGGAAGGAAGGACGAGTCGTAGGAGGAGTCGTGAAGAAGACTTGGAGTCCAGGGTCCAGATCACAAGTCAAGCCACGAGTCATGGTATGTGGGTACGACTCGTGGTTAGTGTTGTGGAGGGAGATGAAGTCACGGGTGATGTTACGACTTGTGGTAGGATAAAGTGGTGGTGAGAATCCAGTAAGTTATCAGGTGGCCATTGGTGATCACGAGTGGCGACCACGAGTTGTTACTTCATGGTACGACTCATGATGAGGCCCGTGATGATTGGCAGTATTCAATTTCCAAAAATTTCATTAAGGGTATTTTCTTAAATCCTAAGCTCTAAGGTCCTAAACTACATAATTATAAGCTCAATTAGAAGGGTTTTAAGAGTACATAACCTATCATAAGCATTTCCATTCCATGCATGCAAGTTTAGAGTATTAATTGGAGATCAAGCTTAAGAATTTCCCAATTCCTTCTCAAATTCCTTTAGGCTTTCAAGGGAGAGTGTAAGATCAGATTATCTAGATATGTAGGGTTGTTAATGAGAGTTCCTCTTCACTCTCATCCCCCAATTCCCCACTATGTTTGTGAATTCAAGTATTAAAGTAATTTGATGATCTTATAGGGTTTTAAACCCAAATTCATGGAATTCTCTTTGATTTGATTATGGGTCAGTTCCCTTTATGTTCTAAATATTATTTTAAGATTTACGGGAAGATTTTATATTTAAATTGATTATAAATTTAATGATTTCAAATCCAAGTTAATCTATGCCCAATTATGCAATGTTTCATGAAGAGTCAAGTTATGATTCTATTATAGTTTTGATATTCCTATGCCAAAATTATGATTTATGATATGATTTCTCTTCAAGTACTCTTCATGGATTTACGAATGTCAAGTATATAAATTTCTCACAAATATACACGTTCTTCATGATTTATGAATTTATATCTTTTGGCCAACTCACAGGCCTTATTCATGGCTAATCATGTATTTCAAATATGATCAAGTATGTTATGATTTAATTGGACATGAACTTCATGAATGATTTCACGATTATGATATGAGCCTCATGTGCATGTTTTTGGGAGCAGTGTCTAGCATCGAGTAGAGCCGGTATTCAGGTAAACCCCCATGGACTCAGAACTACGTGACACCATAGGTGTATGTATTCATGAATTCCCCCTTGTGATATCACATCATGCACGTCCCTTACCTAGCAAGCCTGGCACGGCTCTGCTCACTTGAGCGCGATAGTTGGGGTATCATGTAAGCTCTATCATGATGGTGTCTATTAAGATGAGCTCTCCCATTGTTCCTCATGATTTATGCATTTTTATGTTTATGTTACTTTGGCTCAAGTTAATTTTTTATAAGGTATCTCATATGACTATGATTATGGCTAGATTATGATTTGTTTGAAAATCTTGAGCCCTCATGTTTATATCACAATATTTACTTTACGTTCATGTTGTCCTACTCTTATGAATTCATGTATTTTAACTATTCATTTTTACTTACATTTCATACTAAATACATTTCAAGTACTAACCGCATACTCTATGCTGTATCATTTCATGATACATGTCCGAGGGATCAGGCTCGACCGCATCATTAGTTCTTTTTTCCCCACAAGCCTGTTTATCTAGTGTTGGTGAGTCCTCATCCTTCGAGGACTTTTAGTTATCTATTGATATGTTATTTCAATTTTAGACTTTCATCGAGCTAGTTGGGGATGTTGTCCCATAAGCTCATCAGTTATGTTAGACGCTTTTCAAATTATATGTAGAAAATTAGCTTATCAGTGTTGATTCTATTTTAGATTGATATGTATGCAGAATTCTACTTAAACATGTTTTAATTTTATCAGTCTTCGCTTGTTGTATTCTCTTAGTATCATTCATGCCATGTGTCGACTTGGAGCCTCTCGGGGTTCCTTGTCCCGTGTCTCTATGTTCGGATCGTGACATAAGGCCTGCATGCTAATATCTGAAAAACATGAATAGACATATACTAGATCTCATAACTGAATAGAATGATCCAAAGCTGAAATTGATATTCATATATAATAACTAATAGCCTGATCATTGGGTCAAACCCACTGAAACCATAATATCATAACTAATAAACATGCATAACTGAGATCATGAGGAACAATGAGAGACTTGTCATATAACCACACTATCATGATAGAGCTTATGTGATCCCACTTATTACACTCAAGTGGCTAGAGCCGTCCGAAGCCTTGCCAGGGCTAAAGGCACTACCATGATATCGATATCTAGATGAAGGACCATTCAGGGCAGGGAAGCTCACAAGAGAGGTCCAAAAGTAAAATGTGAGATCCTACGTTGGCATGTAGTTTTGAGATCTGGGGTTTTCATGAACCCCTAGCCTACTTGGTGCTAGAAACTGCTCCCTAAAACATGCAACGTGCTCTTCATCATTTTTCAAAGAAGGTGAAATTGCCGTTTTTCAATGAAGCTGATAATGTAATTACATGCATAGTTTGAAATCTGAAACCATAAGCTGAAAATAGGAGTAGACTCTAAAACTATATGGTACATTGATTTACTGAACTAAATTGAATCATGAAAACGTGTTAAATCTGAGTAGGATTACCCAAAATCTGAAGATCATGCATATTTGAAATAGAATTCACCAGTCAAAATCATAGATTCATATATGGGTAATCCGTAAACATATATACATTCTAGATACTTCATCATACTTAAAATCATCAATCATAGACTAAGTTTTTAATGAACTAGCAGAATTGGGAAAAATATTTTAAAATTTGAAAACATGATTTTGTAATCAATTAGTGCATAAAATCTGCCCATGAATCTTAAAACATGCCTTGAAACATGAGGGGAATTGACTCATAAATAAATCATAGAGAATTTCATAAATTTGAGTTAAAACCCCTTAGGATCATACACTTGGATTAACACTTGAATCATGAACTTTAGGATAAAATTGGGCATGAGAGTGAAAGGAAACTCTCATTCATGGCCCTATATACCTAGGTAAACTGATTCTCAACTTGACTTTTAAAGCCCAAGAGGTTTGGAGGAGAATTAGAGGATCCTAAGCTTGATCTTCAATGGGAAACCTCTAAACTTGCATGCATGGAAGTTGAATGAATTAGAATAGGTTAAAATCCCTTAATACACTTCTTTCAAGGCTTAAAATGATGTAGTTTAGGGCTTAGGAGCTTAGAATTTATGAAAATACCCTTAATGAATTTGCAGGAAAACTATTCTGCCAGCTGTCACAAATCGTACCACGTGCAATTGATCATTTGGTTTATAGTGCAATAGGTGTAATCGTGGTTTGAATTCAAAGTTTATAGTGCAATTGCACGAGTGCAATTGATCATTTGTAGTTAATTATGATTTCTCCAATGATCAATTGCACTATACAAATCATACCACGAGTGCAAACGACAACTTATAGTAGCATGCTATCATTTGTAGTTCATTCGACGCAACAATCCATGTTAATTTAGGAAAGGATTTCATTAATTATATATATTCCTTTTATTTTTCCTTAGGGAGACTCGATACTTTTGATTTTAATCGTGTTTTTGGAGTTTCCCAACACTACTTGGAGATTAATAGAAAATGAAAACTTGAGAAAAGTTCATCAATGTATTCTTGATTTTCAAAGTTTATAGTGCAATTGATCATTTGGTTTTTATTCCTTCAATATTGTAAGTTGTTAATTATGATTTCTCCAATGATTTTTGATTTCTTGCTTGCAATTATGAGTAGCTAAAACCTCCACAACTACAGTTGTAGGAACCATGGTGAAATAATGAATTAGAGATAACACAAAGTGATTCTAAACCGCTACTGATGCTTGTATTGTTCTTCTATTCATGTTAGTTGTTTCTTAACGCCGTGCAGCATTAGAACTAGCCTATATTTTCTTCTTTCCTGCACCTAGAGAAGTAGATATTATGAAAAGAGAAAGACAATAAAGCCTTGAAATTAATTTTCATTGAATAACTTGAGCTGCGATTACAGGAAAGTTAATTTGGAATTCTGGATAAAGGTTAGTTGAAAGCGCTGATGAGACCTAACCTGGTGATTGAGTATTGTGATCTAATAGGGTCTAATCAGCCGATTGGATGAATGTAGTTTATCAATTCTACAAGCTAAGTATTGGAATAGATCACAAGTGTAATAACCCAACCTAATAAAGAAGCCATGGGGAACACTTCCCAAGTTTATTGCATATCTTTGATAACAACACCATTCCACAATACTGTGACTTATTATTTCTCTTAAAAACCCCCTTAGGAAATAATTGAACTAAAAGCACAAATACTAGCATTATCCCTGTGGAATTGACCCTAACCTTTGTTGGATTCTTTATTGAGAATGAACACATTATAATTCTTCTTAGGTGTAATTTGAGTATTATCAATTACCTTGTACTTAGGCATACCATCATTGTATTCATGGTGGTATGTTAGATAACGAAGAGGAGCAGGTTCCAGCTTTAAAAAACGCTTAGGAGGGGATTTCTATTCATCAAAATTTTGGTGAGCCCACATTCTTTCTTGTGGGTGTCATTTACTATTTTACTTACTTATTAAATTTTTGAGCCATGTCTCAAATTTGTTATTCTTTTCATAGAAGATCCACAGATGGATATTTTATCGTGAGAGTTACATGTGTCATTGCTTGACTCGTTGTATCACACTGCTATGTTTAGCTTCTAGATAAATATTCACATTACTGATATTAATCTTTATTTCACTTAATTAAATTATCTTAATTTGTATGTGCACAATTAAATTAAGTAATAGTGATGGGGTAATTATGTGAACTATCATATTCATAAGGTGCTTTCGATGTGGTTCTGTAACATTAAATGTTTGTTACTCCAAGGTCGGGTGTGGGGCATGAAAAGCTTGGTATAAGAGACCTATGTTTAAATGTCTCCTAGGATTTGTCTAGGAGATGTGCCTAGGGGAGTCTTCCTCCTGCTACCTGATCTCCTGCATGACCAAAGGACTCCTAGGGCATCTTTTTAGGTGTTTCTCATTCTTATTGATTCTACATTATGTTGTAGATATTGACCTTCTCTTAGGATCATCCTTATACATTCGTTATTTGTGCCTCTTAGAGATGATTTAAACTTGTGTTGCAGATGCTAATTAAGTGAACAATGGTTATTTAAAGTTGTAACACCCCGAAATTCCCTACGATCAAGCACTAGACATGTAAGCAGATTCAGTAGAAAATCTGCATTTTTCTCTCAGGAGGACTCGTGGTACGAGTCCTTGTACCATGGAACGGGTCATAGGTCGAGTCGTGATGAGCTACTGATTATCATATCTTGGACCAACGAGTCAAGGTATGACTCGTTGTTTGGTGTGATGAGTTGTGGTCAGGAGTCTTAGTTAACAACACAGTCTTCTAGCCAATTGATGATGGCTCATGGTATGAGTAGTAGGAAGCTGTAATGGGTCAAGGCACGACTCCTTGTAGGAAACAACAAGTCATGGAATGCATTCGTGGTTTGGAACTGCTGAGAAGAGGAATGATGTCATGAGTTAAGTTACGACTCATCATAAGAAACAATGAGTCATGGTAGGCATCCGTGGTGACAATCAGAAAGTTGGAAATTTGAACCGGCTGACAACAGAAGGAAACCACGATCCATGATTTGGTTGTACGAGTCGTGGTACGACTTATGGAGACTGGCAATGTGTTTTTTCCTGGCGAATCATTAAGGGTATTTTCGCCATTCTAGAGCTCCTAACTTCCTAATGACGTCATTTTAAACCCTAAAATTAGTGATTTAAGTGGGTTTAACCTATCCTAAGTAATTAGGATCCCATGCATGCACTGAATTGAGATTCCCTTCCAAGATCAAACTAGAATTCTCCTCAATTTCTTCCCCAATTCTCTTGGGCTTTCAAGGCTAGTTTGGGAATCAGTTTATCTAGGTATGTAGGGCTATGAATGGGGGATTTCTTTCACCCTCATGCATAAGCTTTTTCTCAAATTCATGAATTTTCAAGTTCTTAGTCTAGTGTATTGATTCCTAGGATTTTAATCCAATTTTATGAAACTACTTATGTTATGTTTACGGGTCTAATCCCCTCATGTTCTAAAGTATGCTTTAAGTTGAATGGGAAGATTTTATCTTCAATTTGATAATAAATTCATGATTTTAAGTTATTAGAAATTATGTCTTATTATGCAAGTTTCATGAAAATTTAAGCTTATGATCCATGATTTCAAGTATGATGAGTTATCTAGTATGCATGAATGCTTATGAACCATCAACTTATGATTCCATGATTTTGATTTACGAAGTCTATATCATGTATTCATGATTTTATGATTTGGAAAAGCCCATACAAGTTAAGTATGTTTACTATGACTTATACATGACTAAAAAGACTAGTTTATGATATAATTTGGAGTCAAGACTCCCACTGCAGTTTATGATATGATATGGAGTAAACTGTCACGCCCCACCTTGGGAGGCATGACTGACACTTGGTGCCCTACTAAGACCTGAACTGCTGAACTGACTGAGCCTAAGCACTTCTGGTGCAGGGCTGACTCTAACTCTAGAATAAAGAAACCAACGGGCTATATAGAGGCTGTAAATACAACCCCCGGCCGACAAGGCCTATAGCCACCTGTGAAAATAAACAGCTTACCAGAAACAAACAATTATAGGGAGTCCTATGCGGGCCGACAAGGCCACCATGATATCTAGTTATAACTGAAAGGTAAGATCAGATACTAAGAAGAGCTATAACCTACAAGGTCACAAATCAACAACAAGATAGGGCCCCACACGACCAACACACATAATCTAAAATGCATATGGGCCCCACACGATCGATATCATCTAACCACAGAGAAGTAATGCAATCTGCAAGACTCTAGGAGTAATAAGATGGTCAGGATAGGGCCTCAACCTACCCATACTGTACAACAAAAAGAAGTAAACCTTTATCACACAAGCTCCGGAAGAAAGGAGCTGATGGCTCTGTACGGCTTACTGGATCTATGAGGGACCTGCTCCTCATCTATCTGCACTTGCAGGCAAGTAATGCAGCACCCCAGAAGAGGGCGTCAGTACCACAGGTACTGAGTATGTAAAGAAATAACTTTAAATGACTGAAAGTAAGAAGTAGAACTGACAATAACTGAAGTAAAGAAAACGGACTGAAAATGACTGAAGTAGTGAAATCAGGACTAAACATTACTGTGACAAGGAGGATAAGGGGTCATACCTGACAAACGAGGCATCCTACTATCTAACTATCAGTAACTAAAGTAACATAAACCTTACCTGGAGCCCATAAGCTGGAAGGTACAATTAGCACAGAACAACCCACCTGGGCCCCCATTATTTCTAGTGAGTACACCTCAATCTATATACCCCTATCCAGGTCATACTGAGTCAACTATCAGCTATAAGCGTCCTGCCAATCCCCTGGGTCTGCAACTGGGCTCGCTCGGGCCCTGACTATAGCTATGCCTAATTTTGGAGGACTCCTGATTTCTACACCCCGGGCGTAAGCGCTCGGCGGGGTTGTGTATAAGGCCAACCACGGCAAATATGAGGATCTGAATCCCCATCTTCGTCTCTTGCGGACGGCATGCTGCTCCGTAGAGCGACGTATCCTCGCCCCTGGCGGGCGAGTCTACATAGCTCAAAACAATACAAATTATGAGTCTTGGCTGACAATAACAACTATACATCATAACATACTCCTGACATGCTTTAATGGAATTCATACTGGATTACTATGCTGAAGAAACTAACTTGCCAAAAGAAAATGCCTTAACATACCTCGTTCGCTATTTACCGATTAATTTGCGAGGTTCGGCTAGTATTCAGCTATTCTTCCCAACTGTAATCACATTAACGGAAGAATACGGCTATCTTCATTACCATATTTGAAGAAAACAATAACTTATATATATATACTGACTATACTTCAACTTATCGAAAGACGATCAAAAACTCGTAATTTCTCGGGAATCTAGAAGAAAGAAATACTTACTT
This sequence comes from Datura stramonium, assembly GCA_018107945.1. Classification (NCBI taxonomy): domain Eukaryota; kingdom Viridiplantae; phylum Streptophyta; class Magnoliopsida; order Solanales; family Solanaceae; genus Datura; species Datura stramonium. The sequence continues at coordinate 146,950 of JACEIK010002306.1, forward strand.
TAAGCCTGGGATCGTATTGGCACTAGTTTGGAGCAATTCGAATAATTTTCGCTCGGCGAGACGACGATTTGCCGGGATAATTTCACGAAACTAACTCTGTAGAAATGCTCCCTGTAGCCTTAAACTTCGATAACCGAAGTTAATTTGGATTTGGACGGCGTTTAGCGGCGTAATCGGATGAAAATTATAATTCTCCTTCGTCTCTATTCTCTGCTAGTCGAGTTATGTATGAAATATATCATGAAATCTAAGGGTGAGGCCTATATATACTTGAAGCATAATAAAAGGCAACGTGACACGTTTCTCAATGCGCTGATTCTACTCCGTGCCATGTTGGCTAACACGCTAATTCTGCTCCGTGCCACTTTGCCCCTCTGGGAAGCTTGGTTCGGCCTCCTATCGCGAAATCCCAACTTGGCACTCGTTCGGCCTTTCCCCGAACCCTTTCCTCGCATGTATGGCACTCTAAAACTCTCAACCAACATGTGAATAGGCCGACTAAATGCTAGAAAATTACGGGGTGTAACATCCTTCCCCCCTTAAGAACATTTGTCCTCGAATGTTAACTTCTATTTGCAAGAACCTTAACCTTGCAATTAGTTATTCCGGAAAAATTTCGGTAGAGTCTCCCCTGTAATATGAACTATCCAAAAATCCTGAAACGTAGAAAAGTCCAATACAGGTTCTCCACACAAGACTATGACATTCATTTCACTATAGACTGAAGTTAACTACTTCACATATACATGTATATAATGCAACTTATGAAACAATAACAATAACATACCTCTGTATCTGACTAAGTTTGAAATAACTGAGGATATCTGGTTTTCATATTGTCTTCTGCCTCCCAGGTCATCTCCTCTTGGTTCTTATTTTTCTATAACACTTTAACGGAAGCAACATCTTTAGTTCTCAGTCTGCGGACCTGCCGATCTAATATGGCTACTGGAGCTTCTTCATAGGCTAACTCCTCGGTGATATGGACGTCTTTGACTGGGACAATCCGGGAGGGATCTCCTATACACTTTCTTAGCATTGATACATGAAAACCTGGGTGAATGGACTCTAATTCTAGGGGTAAATCCAATTCATAAGCCACATGGCCTATCCTTTGGTGAATCTAATAAGGCCCAATAAACCTTGGGCTGATCTTACCTTTCTTACCAAATCTCGTCATACCCTTCATCGGTGAAACCTTCAGGAATACCCAGTCATCCACATTAAACTCTAGATTTCTTCGCCGTACATCGGCATAAGATTTATGGCGGCTCTGAGTTGTCAGCAGACTTTCCCTGATAAGCTTTACTTTCTCTTCTAACTGATGGATAATATCTGGGCCAATCAATGTTGATTCTCCTATCTCAAACCAACCAGCTGGCGACCTACACTTCCGCCCATATAACGCTTCATAAGCTGCAATCTGAATTGCTGAATGATAACAGTTATTATAGGCAAACTCAATAAGCGGTAGATGTTCATCCCAGCTGCCTCCAAAATCTAGCACACACGCCCGTAACATATCATTGAGCGTCTGGATTGTACATTCTGCCTACCCGTTTGTTTGAGGATGGAAGGTTGTGCTCAAGTTAACCTGCGTCCCTAGGCACCTCTGAAAAGATTGCCAAAGCTCCTCTATCAGAGATAATTGATAGCGGAACACCATGCAGTCGGACTATTTCTCTAACATACAACTCAGCATAATCTTTGGCTGAAAAGGTAGTCCTTACTGGAAGAAAGTGAGCTGATTTTGTCAATCTCTAACATGCAGTCGGACTATTTCTCTAACATACAACCCAGATAGAATCATATTTACGCCTGGTACGGGGTAACCCTACTATGAAATCCATATTAACTGCCTCCCATTTTCGTAAAGGCACGGCTATATCCTGTATCAGTCCGCCTAGTTTCTGATGTTCAGCTTTCACCTGTTGGTAATTCGGACATTGAGCTACAAATTCTGCTATCCCCTTTTTCAATACCGGCCACCAGTAAATCTCTTTTACATCATGGTACATCTTTGTCTAACCTAGATGGAGAGAGTAACGGGAATAGTGTACCTCACCCATAATTTGCTGGCGAAGCCCTGCCATATCTGGAACGTTGAGGCGATCCCTATATCTCAAAACTCTGTCCTCAGTTACTTGGAAATATGTCACTTCCCCTCGCTGGACCCTATTTCTGAGCTGAACCAGGCTTGGATCATCATAATTCCGTTCTTTCACTTCCACAACCAATGATGACACTGCGGTATTCTAGATTACCGCTCCATTGTCTCCTGATTCTACTATACGAACGTCTAAACTGGCTAGCTGATGCAATTCTCGAGCCAATTCCTGCTGCCCAGGCTGTAAATATGCCAGGCTTCCCATGGATTTGTAGCTAAGGGAATTTGCTACAACATTGTCCCTTCCTGGGTGATATACTATATTCACATCATAATCCTTTAACAACTCCAACCAGCGACGCTGTCGTAGATTCAACTCTTTTTGGGTGAAAATATACTGCACGCTTTTGTGATTAGTGAAAATATCTACATGGACGCCATACAGGTAGTGTCTTCATATTTTCAAGGCATGAATCACTGCGGCTAACTCCAGGTCATGGGTAGGGTAGTTCTTCTCATGCTTCCTTAGCTTCCTGGAAGCATAGGAAATCACCTTACCATGCTGCGTTAAAACACATTCTAACCTAACACCCGAAGCGTCACAATAGACTGCATAACCCTTTGTTCCTTCTGTCAATGCTAGCACCAGTGCCAATGTCAATCTATCTTTCAGTTCCTGAAAGCTCTGCTCACGTGCCTCAGTCCAATGGAATTTTGCTGCCTTCTGTGTCAATATGGTTAAAGGTGCTGCTAAAGTGGACAATCCTTCCACGAACCTTCTGTAATACCCGGCTAACCCAAGGAAACTATGTACCTCGGTCGGAGTGGTAAGTCTAGGCCATGTTTTCACTGCCTCTATCTTCTGCGTATCTACATGTATACCAGCATCTGACAAAATATGGCCATAGAAGGCTACTGAATTCAACCAAAATTCACATTTAGAAAATTTTGCATATAGCTGGCAATCTCTGAGAATCTGGAGCACTGTACGTAGATGATCCCGGTCATCTGCCTCTAAACGGGAGTAAACCGGAATATCATCGATAAATACTATCAACCAAAATCCCACCTTGGGAGGCATGACTGGCACCTGTTGCCCTACTAGGACCTGAACTATTGAGCTGACTGAGCCTAAGCACTTCTGGTGCAGGGATGACTCTAACTCTAGAATTAAGAAAACAACGGGCTATATAGCGGTTGTAAATACAACCCCCGGCCGATAAGGCCAATAGCCACATGTGAAAATAAACAGCAAAACAGAAACAAACAATTATAGGGAGTCCTATGTTGGCCAACAAGGCCACCATGATATATCTAGTTATAACTGAAAGGTAAGATTAGATGCTAAGTAGAGATAAGACCTATAAGGCCACCAATCAACATCAAGATAGGGCCCTACACAGCCAACACACATAATATAAAACGCATATGTGCCCACACGACTGATATCATCTAACCACAGGGAAGTAATGCAATCTGCAAGCCTCTAGGAGTAATAATATCGTCGGGACAGGGCCCCGACCTACCCATACTGTACAACCAAAAGAAGTAAACCTCTATCACACAAGCTCCAGAAGAAAGGAGCTGATGGCTCTGTACGGCTAACTAGAACTACGAGGGACCTGCTCCTCGTCTATCTACACCTTCAGGCAAGTAATGCAGTGCCCCAGAAGAGGGCGTCAGTACCACAGGTACTGCGTATGTAAAGAAATAACTTTAAATGACTGAAAGTAAGAAGTACAACTGACAATAACTGAAGTAAATAAAATAGACTAAAAATGACTGAAGTAGTGAAATCAGGACTAAACATAACTGTGATAAGGAGGGTAAGGGTTCATAGTTGAGAAATGAGGCGTCCTACTGTCTAACTATCAGTAACTAAAGCAACATAAACCTTACCTGGCCCCTATAAGCTGGAAGGTACAATCAGCACAAAACAACCCACCTAGGCCCCCATTAGCCCTAGTGAGTACACCTCAATTTATATAACCCTATCCATGTCATACTGAGTTAACTATTAGCTATAAGCGTCCTGCCGATCACCTGGGTCTGCAACTGCTCCCGCTCGTCCCTTGACTATAGCTGTGCCTGAGTCCGTAGGACTCCTAATTTCTACACCCCAGGTGCGTAAGCGCTCGGCGGGGGTGTGTATAAGGCCAACCACGAAAAATATGAGGATCTGGATCCCCATATTCGTCCCTTGCAGACGGAATGTCGCTCCATAGAGCGACGTATCCTCGCCCCTGGTGGGCGAGTCGACACAGCTATTAACCTCGGGGTGGTCACGGAAGCTATACAGGTATAATTCACCCCAAAACAATACAAATTAGGAGTCTCGACTGACAATAACAACTAGACATCATAACATACTTTGACATGCTTTATTGGAATTCATACTGGATTACTATGATGAAGAAACTAACTTGCCGAAACAAAATGCCTTAACATACCTCGTTTGCTATTTACCGATTAATTGGCGAGGTTCGGCTGGTATTCAGTAGTTCTTCCCAACTGTAATCATATTAATGGAAGAATAGGGATAACTTCATTACTATACTTGAAGAAAACAATAACTTATATATATATATACTGACTATACTTCAACTTATCGAAAGACGATCAAAAACTTGGAATTTCTCGAGAATCTAGAAGGAAGAAATACTTACTTTAAGCCTGGGATCGTATTGGCACTAGTTTGGAGCAATTCCAATAACTTTGGCTCGGCGGGACGACGATCCGCCGGGCGAATTTCACGAAACTAACTCCGTAGAAATGCTTCCTGTAGCCTTATACTTCGATACCCAAAGTTAATTTGGATTTGGACGGCATTTATCGGCGTAATCGGATGAAAATTATAATTCTCCTTCGTCTCTATTCTCTACTGGTCGAGTTATGTATGAAAAATATCATGAAATCTACGGGTGAGGCCTATATATACTTGAAGCATAATACAAGGCAATGTGGCACGTTTCTCAACGCACTGATTCTGCTCCGCACCACTTTTCCCCTCTGGGCAGCTTGGTTCGGCCTCCTCTCGCGAAATCCCAACTTGGCACTCGTTCGAACTTTCCCCGGGCCCTTTCCTCGCATGTATGGCACTCTAAATCTCTCAACCAACATGACAATATGCCAACTAAACGCTAGAAACTTATGGGGTGTAACATCAACACTCCCAATGTTCATACTCAAGCTATGTTTTGAGAATATGATATCAGCTTTGTTGAAAAACAATGTGAGCTATATGCATGTTTTGGGAGTGGTGTCTAGCACCGATTAGGCTTGGGGTTCTGAGGTTTAATTATTTCATAACTACGCCACAACGTACATTTATATCTATTGGACCTCTCAAGAGTGTTTTCCCCAGCCCCAAGGGCCTCATTTTGATATCGATATCATGGTTTAGTGTCGTTGCCCTGACAAGATTTTGGATGGCTCTTCCTACTTGAGTGTCACAGTTGGAGCGTCACGTAAGCTTTATCGTGATGGTGTCGGTGATGAAATGTCTCCCATTGTTCCTCATGATATCAGTTACTCAAGTTCATGACTTATGATATTATGTTTTATAGAAGATTTGACCCAATGATCAATTTATGATCTTTTACTTATGATTTTAGTTATGACAAATCATATGATTTCTATTTCTAAATCTTGGGTCACTATGTTCAGTTATGATGACCGGCTTATGATTATGTATATCTCAAATACAGTTTTCAGCATGCAGTCCTTACTTTCATTATCTTTTGATTTATATGCATGATTTCAACTAACGTTTTAATAAGCATGTTTTAAATACTTACATACTCAGTACAATCCGAACTGACCGCATACTCTATGGTATATCATCTCATAATATATGTTCAGGTGATCTATCTCAGTCTCGCCGATAACTTGCTCCCATTTCAGTCCAGTCCAACCCTTACATTTTTTAGAGGACAGTTAGTAGTTATGTTTTGAGTGTTATTTCAATTTTCATACTCTAGCGAGATGGTTTGGGGTGTTTTCCCATCAACTCATCAAGTGTTTTAGAGGCTTCTCAGACATTATGTAGATGATTCAGCTTCTCGAGTGTTAACTCCATTTATGGCCTTTGTTATATTTTTGACTTCTGCTTATTCATGTTGTCTTTCATTTCTGTTTTAGTTATTCTCTTGAATTTCTATGTATGTGCCATGGGTTATCTTAGGGCAATTCGTGGTTCTAGGTCTCATGTCTCGGTCCGGGCTAATGCTCGGGTCGCGACAAACTTGGTATCAGAGTAAAGGTTAGTTATGTCCTAGGGTTTCTGAAAGACGCGTTAAGTAGAGTCTTTTTCATGGGTTTGAAACGCGCCACACTTATGAGGGAGAGGCTACAATACATTTTAGAAAATTTCCCTTCTTTCATGGTTTATGTTGTGCGATGAAGTACCTTTCTATTTCTCTAACTCGTGCTATATGCGTTTGCAAAAATATATTTCCACAATGTGTTAATGATAGAAGAAATGGCAACGGAAATGGCCATCACAATGGTAATGGAGATAGGCATCAGCAAGCCCCATTAGCACTACCAGACCCTTTTCCCAAGCAGGTCACTCATGCCGAGTTCAAAGCGACATTTCAAATGTTGCCACAAGCCATGACCGCCCACGTCAACCAATAGGCGGTGGCCCATCTTCCCCAAAATGGGAACGTAGCAGCGGCGAGAGTGCGAGACTTTCTAAGGATAAATCCACCTAAGTTTCTTTGGTTAAAGGTGGATGATGACCTGCATGAGTTTCTTGAGGAGGTGTATAAGATCACCCAAATTATGGGGGTGATGTGTCACGCCTCGCCTTGGGGGATATGACTGGCACCTGGTACCCTAGTAGGACCTGGACTTCTAACTGGTGAGCCTAAGCACATCTGGTGCCTGGCTAGCTCTATCTCAAATTTCTGAAAACAATGGGCTATATAACGGTTATAAATACAGCCTCCGGCCGACTGGGCCTATAGCCACCTGTAATAATAATTTCAGCTAACCAGAGATATACTTATAAAGG
>JACEIK010002306.1:162998-219120 GCA_018107945.1 Datura stramonium
CCCCTCTATTTTCTCTCACGTTTCTGGAAATTATTTGATGTGTTAATGAAATGGACCGAAGTGGGGGCTTATATATAATTGGGACTTATAAGTCGCATTCAAAGAATGCGATTTACAAGTCGCACTTTGCCTTGCGACGCGCCGACTTGGCGCTTGTCCGATCTTTTCCCGGGCCTTTTTCTAGCATGTATGGCATTCTTAAACTCTTAACCAACATGCGAATAGGCTATCTACATGTCAAGAATTTACGGGGTGTAACATGATGGAAAGGAAAGTGCAGATTTAGCCTCCTACCATCTTAAGAGGGTTGCTCACATATGGTTCCGTTAGTGGAAGGATAGTAAAGGAGTTGGAGCAGTTCCCATGGGTTGGGATGAGTTTGTCATTACATTCTTGTATAGGTTATTCCCTAAGGAGTTGATGGAGGCAAAGTCGGCGGAGTTCCTCAAACTGAAGTAGAAAAACAGAACTATCTAGGAGTATGCTTTGTAGTTTACCTGGTTGTCCAAGTATGCACCAGAGATGGTTCCTGATCCTAGGGCTTGTGTGAGCAGGTCTGTGAATGGAGTGGCAGATTTTTTAGTCATGGAGTGCAGTACTGCCATATTGATCAATGACATTGATTTCTCCCAGTTGGTCATATATGCCAAGCAGATTGAGGCGGAGCAGATGAAGGAGAGGGAGAGAAAGGCCAATAGGGCCATTCCCAGTAGAGGTCCAGCGGCAGACATCATCTCCAGTTTCACCAGAGGTCATTAGCCCTAGCGCAGTCATCAACCAATGTTCTATCCAGACCTATACGTGATCATAGGGGTAGAGCGTCATGCTTTAGAGGTTAGGAGAGCATGTAAGGAGAACCCAGTGTTCTTGTTTGTTGGAGATATGGTAGGAGACACAATGGTGAGTGCATAACGGGTTCAAGCGCGTGCTTCAGGTGTGAGAAGCCCCGACACATGCTCAGAGATTGCCCTTTAGCCAAACAGGGCCAAGGTAGAGGTCGTGACAGGCCACTAGTTCAGCAGCTCCACCAGAATGTTTAGCTCAGTAGGGTGCAACCACTAATATTGGTGGCGACCAGTGCTAGAACATGTTCCATGCACTATTTTCTTATCCGGAGCAGGAGGTCTCTCTTGATGTGGTCACTAGTATGTTACAAGTATTCCATCTTGATTTGTATTCATTATTAGATCGAGGGGCTACCTTATCTCTTGTGACTCCTTATATTTCTAGTAGTTTTATAGTCAAACCCAAAAACCTATCAGAACCTTCTCAATCTCTACTCAAATTGGTGAGTCAGTTATAGCTCGACAGGTATACAAAAATTTTCCTATCACAGTCCTTCAGAAAGTCACCTTAACCGACCTAGTAGAGTTATATATGACCCATTTTGATGTTATCTTGGTATGGATTGGTTGTGTACTTGCTTTGCTTCGATAAATTATAGAACCCATACGGTAGAGTTTCGATTTTCAGGTGAACCAATTCTAGAGTGGAAGGCTAGTTCGGTTGTTCCTATAGGTCACTTCATCTCCTATCTTAAGGCTAAAAAATAATCTCTAAGGGTTGTGTGTACCATCTAGTTCGGGTCAAGGATTCTACGTCCGAGAACCCTATTCTTTAGTTAGTTCCTATTGTATTTGAGTATCCAGAGGTTTTCCCCGATGATCTGCTAGGAGTCCCTCCCAAGCAGGAGATTGATTTTGGTATTGAACTTCCCCCTGATACCCAACCCATATCCATTCCTCCCTACAAAATGGCTCTAGTTTAGCTAAAGGAGTTGAAAGAACAATTGAAAGATCTCCTAGATAAGGGTTTCATCAGACCTAGCAAATCCCCATGGGGTGCTCCAGTTAGAATGTGCATTGATTATCGGCAGTTGAACAAGGTCACAATCAAGAATTAGTATCCCCTCCCAAGGATTGATGACCTGTTTAACCAACATCAAGGTGCTAAGTGTTTCTCAAAGATAGACCTCAGATCCGAATATCATCAACTCAGATTTAGGGAGAGTGACGTTTCAAAGACAACCTTCATGACTTAATGCGGTCACAATGAGTTCATAGTTATGTCTTTTGGACTAACAAATGCTCCTGTAGCTTTTATGTATTTGATGAACAACATATTCAAGCAGTATCCAGATATGTTCATGATTTGTCTTCATAACTGATATTCTCATATACTCTCTAAGCGAGGAGGAGCATGTCGATCATTTAAGGATTGTGTTGCAGACTCTCAAGGATCTCCAACTATTTGCTCAATTCAGCAAGTGTGTGTTTTGGCTAAACTCGGTGGTATTTTTGGGCCATGTAGTTTCTAGCAAGGATGTGTAGGTGGACCCTCAAAAGATAGAGGCAATGAAAATTGCCCTAGACCAGTTAGTCCTACGGATATTAGGAGCTTCTTAGGATTAGTTGGCTACTACAGGAGGTCCATTGAGGGATTTTCATCCATTGTGGAATCATTGACTAAGTTGACCCAAAAGAAGGTCAAGTTTTAGTGGTTGGATGCTTGTGAGAAGAGTTTTCAGGAGTTAAAGACTCAACTCACCTCAGCCCCAGTTTTGACCCTACCAGAGGGCACATATGGTTTTGTTTTGTATTGTGATGCCTCTAGGGTTGGTCTCAGTTGTGTATTGATGCAACACGGTAATTTCATTATGTATACCTCTAGACAGCTTAATACTCCTGAGAAGAATTACTCGACGCATGGCCTAGAGTTGGCAGGCATGGTGTTTTCTTTGAAGATTTGGAGACACTACTTGTATGGGGTACATGTGGATGTGTACACAGACCACAAGATCCTTTAGTATATGTTAACTTAGAAGGACCTGAATTTGCAGTAAAAAGATGGATAGAGCTTCTCAAGGACTATGACATTAGTGTCCTTTATATTTTGGGAAAGGAAAAAATATTGGCGAATGCTCTTAATAGGCTATCCATGGAGAGTGTGTCTCATGTGGAGGATGGGATGAAGAAGTTGGTAAAGGATGTCCATAGGCTTTCTCGTTTGGGGGTTCACCTTACAAATTCGACGGATGGTGGTGTAATTTTTCAAAATGGGTCGGAATCTTCTTTGGTGATGGAAGTCAAAGCTAGGCAAGATGAGAATCTATTCTAGTGAAGCTAAAGTAAGTTGTCCAAAGTCAGAAGGTGGAGATCTTCTCCCAAGGGGGAGATGGTGCACTCTGATATCAGGGCCCATTGCACGTGTTGGCTATTAATGACTTGAGAGAGCGAATGTTGAGTGAGGATCATGGCTCTTGATACTCTATCCATCCAGGTGCCACTAATATGTACCATGACCTACAGAAAGTATATTGGTGGAATGGCATGAAGAAGGACATAGCGGAGTTTGTGGCTAAGTGTCCGAATTACCAGTAGGTGAAGGTTGAGCATCAAGACCTAGAGGTATGCTTCAGGATATCAGCATCCCCACTTGGAAGTGGGAAGAGATAAATATGTGATTCATTATAGGTTTGCCTCGTACATGCCGATAGTATGACTCCATATGGGTGATTGTGGATAGGTTGACCAAATCAGCTCACTTCTTACCAGTCAAAACTACCGATTCAGCTAAGGATTATGCTAGATTGTACATTTAAGAGTTATCTCTCTTTCATAAAGTTCCTTTGTCTGTCATCTCAGATAGGGGTACTCAGTTTTGGTGATCGTTTAAGAAAGGACTTGGTACTCAGGTAAAGCTTAGAAGCTTTTCACCCATAGACAGATGGTCAGGCCAAACGGACCACTCAAACTCTTCAGTACATGTTGAGAGTGTGCGTGATTAATTTCAATGGTAGTTGGGATGATCACTTGCCTCTCATCGAGTTTTCTTACAATAATAGTTATCACTCCAGTATTTAGATGGCTCCATTTGTGGCTTTTTACGGGCGAAGGTTTAGATCACCAATTAAATGGTTTGAGGTAGATAAGTATTCATTGATAGGGTCAAATTCAGTTCATGATTCCATGGAGAAGGTTCAGCTTATTAGAGAAAGGCTGAGCAACTCAGAGTCATCAGAAATCTTATGCGGATGATAGTGGAGAGAGCTTGAGTTTGAGGTTGGTGATTGGATATTTCTGAAGGTGTCTCCCATGAATGAAATGATGAGGTTCGGAAAGAAAGGGAAGCCTAGTCCCCAACATGTTGGTCCCTATAAGATTCTGAGGTGAGTTGGCAATGTGTCATATGAGTTGTAGCTACCAGCAGAGTTAGCTTCAGTGCATCCAGTTTTCCATGTATCTATTAAAAAAATGCATCGGTGACCAAGTCTTAGTTGTTCTGGTGGAGAACATAGGTATGAAGGATAGCCTTACCTATAAGGAGTTTCCAGTTGAGATCCTTGATTGTCAGGTTCAAAAGTTCAGAAACAAGGAAGTAGCTTCAGTAAAGGTGTTGTCGAGAAATCAGCTTGTTAAGGGAGCTACATGGGAAGCTAAAGAAGATATGATGGCTAGATACTTGCATCTTTTCCCTTCCGGCTCAGTTCCAGCATAAGGTATCAAATTTCTCCTTAGTACTATATTCAATTTCATGTCAAGTTCATGTCTCTAAGTATCCTTCATGTCATAGCATGTATGTTTGTTTAATGAATTCAGTCCAGTCATGTGTATTAGTCCGGAGTCAGTCATTCTGCCAGTTTTCAGCTTCAGTTGTTCTGTTTTGGGATTACATTTCTTTACCCAGCCTTTCAGTATGCTTATTCTACATTCGAGGACAAATATTCCCAATGGGGAGATAATGTAAGACCCCAAAAATCCCTATGATCAAGCCCTAGACATGTAAGAAGATTCGGTAGAAAATATGCATTTTTCTCTCAGGATAACTCATTGTACAAGTTGTTGTACAATGGTACGAGTTGTAGATAGAGTCATGATGAGCTACTGGTTGTCAGATCTTTGACCAACGAGTTAAGGTAAGACTCATTGCTTGGGGTAATGAGTCAGGGTCAGGAGTCGTGGTTAACAGCACAACGACCCATGGTATGAGTTGTAGGAGGCTGTAACGGGTCAAGGTACGACTCATTGTAGGAAACAACGAGTCATGGAATACATTCATGGTTTGAAACTGGTGAGGGAGGAATGATGTCATGAGTCAAGTTACAACTCATTGTAGGAAACAACAAGTCATGGTACGTGACCGTGGTGAGAATCGGAAAGTTGGAAATCTAGGCCAACTGACAATGGAAGGAAACCATGAGTCATGGTTTGGTTGTACGAGTCGTGGTACAACTCGTGGTGACTGGCAGCGTGTTTTTCTCTATCAAATCATTCAGGGAATTTTGCAATTCCTAAGCTCCTAACTCCCTAATGACGTCAGTTTTAATCCCTAAGATGAGTATTGTAAGAGGGTTTAACCTATCCTAAGTTATTAGTCTCCCATGCATGCATTGAATTAAGATTCCCTTCCAAGGTCAAACTAGAATTCTCCTCAATTTCTTCCCCAATTCTCTTGGGCTTTCAAGGCTAGTTTTGAAATTTGTTTACCGAGGTATATAAGTCTGTGAATGGGGGATTTCTTACACCCTCATTCCCAAGATTCTTCTCAAATTCATGAATTCAAGTTCTTAGTCAAGTGTATTAATTCCTAGGGTTTTAACCCAATTTTATGAAACTACCTATGCTATGTTTATGGATCTAATCCCTTCATGTTCTAAAGTATGTTTTAAGTGTAATGGGAAGATTTTATCCGCAATTTGATAATAAATTCATGATTTCAAATTATTAGAAATTATGCCTATTATGCAAGTTTTAGGAAAATCGAGCTTATGATCCATGATTTCAAGTATGATTGAGTTATCTAGTATGCATAAATGCTTATAAACTCTCAACCTAGTATGTCCTGATTTTCTACTTATGAAGTCTATTTCAAGTGTACATGATTTTATGATTTGGGCAAGCCCATACAAGTTAAGTATGTTTACATGATTTAGCCATGGCTAAAAAGATCAGTTTACTATATGATTTGGAGTCAAGACTCCTAATGTAGTTTATGATATGATATGGAGTCAAGATTCCCGATGCTCAGATTCAAGCTATTTTTTAAGACTATGATTATCAGCTTTGTTGAAAAACAATGTGAGCTATATGCATGTTTTGGGAGTAATGTCTAGCACCGAGTAGACTCGAGGTTCTGAGGTTCCTCGGTCTCATAACTACACGCCAACGTACGTATATATCTTTAGGAACTCTCAAGAGAGTTTTCCCCCACGCCAAGGGGCTCATCTTGATATCGATATCATGGTTTAGAGTTCTTAGCCCTTGAAAGATTTTGTACGGTTCTGCCCACTTGAGTGTGATAGTTGGGGCATCACGTAAGCTCTATCATGATGGTGTCGGTTATGACGAGTCCCTCATTATTCCTCATGATTTTAATTATTCATATTCATGACTTTTGATATTATGTTTTATAGTAGATTTGACCCAATGATTAGTTTATGAGCTTTTACTTAAGATTTCAGTTATGACTAGTCACATGATTTCTATTTCTAAATCTTGGGTCGCTATGTTCAGTTATGATAACCAGCTTATGATTATGTATATCTCATATACAGTTTTCAACATTCAATCCTTACTCTCATGATCTTTTGATTTATAAGCATGATTTCAACTAACGTTTTATTAAGCATGTTTTACTTATCTTACATACTCAGTACATTCCACGTATTGATCGCATACTCTATGCTATATCATCTCATGATATAGGCTTGGGTGATCCGTGATGTGCCGTTATTTTATGGCACTTTCAACACTTAAAAACAAGAAATTATGTACATTCCGGGTAAGTTTATATAGCTATGATGTGTTTTGTGTTTAATGTTGCAGGAAAACAGGTTCGGAAGTGAACTGGGCAAATTTATGCTAAAAACAACTGAAAGGCTGACTACCAGGCCCTTCACGAGTTGTTAGCAAGAAGCACGACTCATTGCTGAAGGTGTGGGCAACTATTGAGTGTTGAAGATGCAAGACCAGTGTACTTGACGGGTTGAGGGAACGACTCGTTACATCTGGTAAAGAGTCGTGAAGTCAGTCACGAAGACTAGGAGAGAAATTATTGATAAAGTGACTAGTGGAGATGACGACAGACTTAACGAGTTGTTAGTTGACTAAATGACTCGTTGGTAGATCACTGGACCAACGGTAAGGTGCACTGGAATTTTGAACTAGTTAGCCTACGAGGGGCCTAACGACTCGTGCCTAGGCACAACGAGTCGTTAGCTGACCCATTTCCACAACTAGGTACGATGTTGAGGATGACTATTTTTAGCAAGGAACGACTCGTCAGAGGTCCCGACGAATCGTCACCAAGCCCGTGGTCACTAATGACCTGGTTTCCAGTTTTAGTTAGGAAGAGGTTTTCTTGGAACTATAAATACACTATTTAGGTTTATTTTCGCAAAGAAGTTGATTATTACTATTTTTCACGTAGGATTTTGGTGTTGTACGATTATTCTTGAGTCAAGAAACAAGGCTTACAATTTTGTTCTTGAATTTGAGGATCAAAAGCAACAATGGAATTTATTCATCAACTTTTGAGTTTTATTCAATTTACTTGGTTTTCTTCTACGATAATTTGTAAGTTGCAATTATGATTTATTCAATATTTTGTGATTGTGATCATACAAGCATGAGTAGCTAAACCCATAACTACGGTTGTGGGAACCAAGAAGAATTAACACTCATAGGTGAAACACTTAGTGATTCTTGAACGGGGTTTAATGCATGTATTGTTTTTCCCTTCATTTTAATTGATTCTTGACGGTTGCAAATGTTAGGACTTATCTTATTCTTACTTACCGGACCAAGGAGGTAGTTAAATGGGAAAAGAGATTAACAACAGAGATTTGAGGCAATCAACCCTCATCTAATAGCTTGAACTTGTTCGGGGATAGCTAATCCCATATTAAGGGTAAGGGTCAATTAAAAGTACACCCTATACGGACCAAGTTGCGTGGTGATAATCATCTAGATAGGGGACCAACCATTTCGGAGAACTTAACTTACCGATATTGCTGTTAAATACCGGAATAGATCACTAGTGTAGAAGCCTTATGCTTATGATGTCTTGGGGAACACAATCCTAGTCAAATCTTTAATTGAATATAAACTGAATTTTATCTAAGCTTTCAGTAGTTTTACTTTTGTTTATTATTTTATTTCTTTCCCCCTTAGGAAATAAGTAACTCGATAGTAATAGATATTCGCATTAACTTAAGTTCTTTCCTTATTCCATGTTGGATCGACCTCAACCTCTAGTTGGGTTCTATATTTGACATCGACCGCTTTATATCTCAATTGCGAGGTGTAATTTGGGCGACATCAAATTTTGGCGCCGTTGCCAGGGAATACGGCTAAGGCTTTTGTTAATTGTATTTGATTTACTATTGGTTCTTGTTTCCTTTTTATTTTTCTGTTTTGGCTTTTGTATTTAACAGGTCTTTCCCATGGAGGAATTATTAATTCTCTATGACCTAGAAGTCCTGTTGATGGACATAGGTGCTGGGAAATTCATGGGCGTGAGGAGATTGTAAATGCACTTGCTAACATGGGGTAATACACTTATGCTCCAAAGAAGATTGATCTTGATTTGAAAATTTGGGTGACCCCACCAGCCAAGCCATCTATTGAGGAGCCTCCAGTGTTGGAGCTCAAAGCACTCCCGTCCCATTTATAGTATGTATTCTTGGGAGCCGGTAACACTTTACCGATCATTGTTCTAGCTGGCTTGGAGGAATGGCAAGTGGAGACTTTGGTCTCCGTCTTGAAGAGAAAAAAAAGCAATTGGGTGGACCATTGCAGATATTATTGGAATCCCAGCTGGTATTTGCACTCACAAGATCCAGCTAGAATGAGATTATATTCCGAGTATTGAACATCAGCAAAGGTTGAATCCACCTATGCAAGAGGTGGTCAAGAAGGAAATCATAAAGTGGTTGGATGCAGGTGTCGTTTATCCTATTGCTGACAACAAATGGGTGGGCCCAGTCCAGTGTGTACCGAAAAAGGGAGGAATCACGGTGGTCCCAGATGCTAATAATAAGCTCATTCCTCTAAGACCAGTCACCGATTGGAAAGTATGCATGGATTACAGAAAGCTGAACCGTTGGACACAAAAAGATCACTTTCCAATGCCATTCATGGACCAAATGTTAGACAGACTTGCAGGCAGAGGACGGTATTATTTCCTTGGTGGTTATTCGGGGTACAAGAAGATTTTTATAGCCCCTGAAGACCAAGAGAAGACCACATTCACTTGTCCATATGGTACATTTGCTTTTAAAGGATGTCGTTCGGGTTATTTAATGCACCCACCACTTTTCAGCATTGTCTGATGTCCATATTTTCTGACATGGTGAATGACATCATTGAAGTCTTTATGGATAATTTTTCAATGGTGGGTGATTCATTAGAGGAGTGTTTGGCTCATTCCAGCAAGGTGCTTCACAAGATTTCTGGTAAGGGTATGGAGGTAGACGGGGCCAAGATTGAGGTATTGCTAATCTTCCACCTCCAATTTCTATGAAAGCTGTTCGAAGCTTTTTGGGTCATGTAGGTTTTTAAAAAAGATTCATGAAGGACTTCTCCAAAATTGTACATCCATTGTGTAAACAACTCGAGAAGGAGGTGAAGTTTGTTTTTGACGAGGCATGTCTGAAGGCATTTGAATGTCTTAAAGAGAGATTGAACACTGCCCCCGATATAGTGGCACCTGACTGGTGTTTACCTTTTAACGTTATGTGTGATGCTAGCGGTGTGGCCCTAGGAGCTGTGTTGGGACAAAGCCGTGAAAAGATTTTTCCTCCAATTTATTATGCTAGTAAGACTCTTAATGAAGCTCAAAAAAATTATATCGTGATAGAAAAGGAGCTGTTGGCTGCAGTTTTTGCATTTGAGAAGTTTTGGGCATACTTGCTCGGAACTAAGGTGATAGTCCAGATAGACCATGCAGATTTAAGATATCTGAGGGAAAAGAAGGATGCCAAGCCACGGTTGATTCGATGGGTTTTGCTGCTACGAGAGTTCGAGTTTGAGGTAAAGACCAGAAAGGGACAGAAAATAAGGTTATGGATCACGTATCCAGATTAAAACCTTATGCAGCACTTAGAAATGATCATGACATTGATGTGCATTCCCAGACGAGCAGGTTCTAGCGGAATCACAAGATCTCATCCGATGGTTTGCAGACTTTGCTAATTATCTGGTGAATGATGTTGTACCAGAGCATTTATCTTTTCACCAGCAGAAGATGTTTATGTCTTATATGCAAAAAAAATTCTGGGATGAGCCGTACTTATTTCTCATATGTGCTGATGGGGTTATTCAGAGATGCGTAACCAAGGTGGAGATGCTGAGTATATTGGAGGCCTGCCACTCATCCCCTATTGGAGGCTACCACAACGAGATTCGCACAGCCCACAAAATTCTTCAATGTGGGTACTATTGGCCAACCATTCACCAGGATACACATGACTTCGCAAAGGCATGTCATGCATGTCAAAGACAAGGAGGCATACCATGGAGGCATGAGCTTCCTCTTACTACCATCCTTGTCATTGTTCCAACCTGGTAGAAGATGGTTCAGACGATGGTTGTGTCCTGAACCCAGTCAGCGGCACATCTCCTATCTCCTAGAGAAGCGGTTGGCCGTAGTTATTTAGGTGGTACTCCGAGATCAAACTCCTCCTAGGAACACACGAGAGAAAGATATGAACTGGGTAAATAGAAATGGAAATGAGATGTTTCTATTATGTTGACCTGTATATAAGTTAGATGTTGGAAAGGGAAGCCCCCATAATATAAGCAATCTTTCAGTCAAGTAATGCCTTTAGAACCTATAGTATAGCTGAGTAGCTAAGAGCTTTTGGGAATGTAAAAACGTAGGAATCAACTTGTTTTGTGTTAATGGGGCTTTGAGGGACGTCTTCTCTTTCCCTTATCAAGCAAGTCACACTTAATCGCCCTTGATGCCATCTTGATAACTGGACTAAATGTCTCATCATAGTCTATACCCTATTTCTGGTTGTAGCCTTTGGCTGCCACTCGAGCCATTGATTTCATGGGTCCATTTGTGAGCTCAAATGGGATGAAGTACATACTTGTTGTTGTTGACTATGTTTCAAAATGAGTGGAAGCAGTTGCACTTCCAAATAATGGAGGGAAGAGTGTCACAACGTTCTTGAAGCGGAATATATTTTCTAGATTGGGGACTCCCAGAGCCATCATTAGTGATGGGGGTTCGCACTTCTGTAACAGGTTGTTTCTCTCTTTATTGGAAAAATATGGGGTCAAACACAGGGTGGCCACACCCTATCATCCGCAGTCGAGTGGGAAGGTTGAAGTCACCAACCAGGAAATAAAGACTATTTTGTCGAAAATTGTGAATGCAAATCGGACAGATTGGGCAAGAAATCTAGATGATGCTTTATGGGCCTATCGGACCGCCTTCAAGACTCCTATAGGTATGTCTCTGTATCATCTTGTTTATGGTAAAGCATGTCATCTTCCGGTCGAACTTGAGCACAAAACAATGTGGGCGCTCAAGAAGTTGAATTTAAACTAGAACGAAGAGGCAAACTTGAGGCTTGATCAGTTAAATAAGCTTGAGGAGTTTCGATTGAAAGCATATGAGAGTTTTGAGATTTACAAATTAAGGATGAAAATTCAACATGACCGGAAGATTGAGAAAACAAAATTTAGTCCGGGTGATATGGGGTTACTATTTAATTCTAGACTATGTTTATTTCCTACAAAGTTGAAGTCTAAGTGGTTGGGACCTTTTTGAGTGGTCCAAGTATTCTCCAATGGGGCAATCGAACTAGAAAACCATGAAGGAAACCGGTTCAAAGTGATTGGTCAGCGGGTGAAAGCTTATTTAGGGAGAAGTGAAGAACTCCAACTGGTAGACCTTTGGACCTTGAGTGAAGTCTGAGTAACTTTAGGGAATTGCATCGTGCTGCGACGTAAAATCAGGCGATGCATGGGAGGCAACCCATGGAGGTGTTTTGGTGAAGTCTGAGTAGCCAAAATATCCACGTCATGCCGCGACGTTAAATCAAGTGCTTCTTGGGTGGCAACCTAAGTTGTAAATGTAAGAAATATGAGTGTTTACGTTTGTTGATGGGTGCAGGTGATTAAGATGGAAAATTTGAAGTTGGAACCAAAATCTGGAACTTCAGTTCTGGTGCAAAATGTCACAGGACAAGTGGTTGTGTAACCTGATGAGTCGTTCAATCAAATCATGAAGAGAACTGCAGAAAAACGGGGGAGCAATGGGTGACTCAACGATTCGTTTCATTAAGAAATGGATCATGAGGTGCTCCATCATGTACACTAGATAAAAGTTAGAATCAAAAGGAAAAGGGTGATAACGGCTCACTCAATGAATCGTTGGGAGACCAAACAATTCGTTAAGTGACCCATCTTGAAGCTATACTAGTCCAAGGACCACAACTCGTTGGGTGACACCACGAATCGTTGCTTGACTCGTTAGGCCCCAGGTAAGTTTGTTGAACTCAAGTAAAAGAACGAAGGATCAAAACGAGTCATTTCATCATGTAATGACTCGTTTAGTCAGTCGTCAGGTATTTCAATTAACTGACATTCGACCTGACCCAGGCTAGAATTAGGGTATAATTTAAACTTAATAATATGAACCCGATTCTTTTACTTTTCCAAATTCTCACCACTAAACTTAGACCTAACAACTTCAAACTTCCCTCTTCTTATTCTTCTCTCAAATCCATTGAAAAATCTTCGACCTTACACTCCCAACATTCGCACGCGCACACGACCGCACTTCCATCTTTTATCAAGCATCGTGTGAGTACTTCTTCCCACTAAATTGTGAATATTTTTGTATTTAAACAGGAATTTTTCTAGCCCATGTTTTGAATGAAATCGATGATATTTCAAGTAATGTGCACTTGTGTCAATCGCTTCCTCATGATGATAATGAACCCTGGGAAGGTTTAAACAAAGAAATTGTGATTGAATACACTGGGTTGGTTTGAGAATGTGATGATTTTGTGTTGTGGAATTAAAACTGTAAGTTGTAGATGAAGAAGAATAAATGGGTGAACTGAAACTCTTGAGTACGAGCTACATCATGAGTCATTGGATCACCAAATGACTCATTGTGTAGCTCGTTCTGAGTGGAAAGTTTAATCACTAAGGTAGTGTACCTAATGACTGACGTAACGACTCGTTGGGACCAGTCGTCAAGTACACTGGCCCGACATGAAGGAAGTCTAGTTTGGGATAACGAGCGACCTCATGAGTCGTTGCCAGCGGCAATGAATCATTTAGTCACTCGTCAGGTCCACTGAGCAGCAGCTAAAAAATGATTTTGTTTCATCTCATCTCATATACTAACAATGTTTCCACAGGTACAGTAGCTCCAAGAGGTACACCAAGGAAAGGTCAGGCAAACAAACCAACGCTTGAGCACAGTCAACCATCATACTGCAGATTTCGGGATGAGCCATCCTCCTCCGAAGAGTCAAGTGGATTTGAGGAAGAATATAACGTATCAGAGGAGCAGTTAGTGAGGAGGTCAACCAAGGATAGGGCTCAAAAAGCTTCAAATCCGACATCCCTGGTCGATGCTCCCAATCCACTAGTAAGGGATCTTCCTAACCGCATTGATGATAATGCCAGGGCTACGGCTTGTTCTCAAGGCCCCCATAGTTGCTGAAGAGTCACATGCTCAACAAGGGGACTCTGTTGATGAACTGACTGAGATCTCAAACACATCAAACGATAAACCAAGGAACATGCGGAGATGGTGTATTCATGGTATGAGGGCCATATACAACAGAGATATTGCTCCAAATGAGAAAGGAAATCCGAAGAGGAGCATATACAAGGAGCCGACGCTGATCACTACAGGGCTGAAAGACCTTCCAGAGCTACAAGTTGTGTTCGACAAGTACAGGTTCGGGTGGTTGACCGAGCCATCAGGTAGCTACAGCCCGTGCCTAGTTAGAGAGTTCTATGCAGCCTATGTGGCCACATTGCAACGTTTGGCATTAGGGGATCAGGACTGGAAAAAGAGGCCTACCTTGATGCAGGTGTTGGTTCAAGAGACTCCCATAGACATATCTGAGAGGACAATCTCCAGGATGCTGTATGGGCCAGATTATCATGCTCCGATGAACATGACCGAGTTCGACCACAGGCTATATGAGTTAAAGAAAGTCAAGACCAAAAAGTTGAATAGCCAGGAGAGCATCAGGCAATATACTTGGCTGTCTCGGATCATTACTACAAGAGGTCCGCTTGTTGAATGGTTGCACGGCATAGAGTCTCAGATAAAGAAGGCCACACTGAACTTTCAGGCAAAATATTGGTGGTCACTAGTGCAGCACAGGCTGGTACCAACCAGCAATGATAACATCCTCTCACTTGACAGAGCATCACTGGTAGCAAGTATAATGGAGGGATATGCCATCAATTTCCCACGGTACATCGCTGAGGAGATTAGAGAGCGGGCGATTAATGACGGTACTACAATCCCCTTTCCCTGTCTGATTGATAGACTCCGTCAAGAGTCAAAGGTGTCGGAGTTTCCATTAGTTTACCAGAGAATAGTGGTCCGAAAAATAATAGATATCGAATTTATTCGAGATGACACAAACCCGATATCGAGAGAAAGGACTCAGGAAGCTACATCCGCTGGAGCGACAATATTAGCAGAGGCATTTGGCAGTGGTATGCAGCCCGATGCCACACAGTTCATTGAGTTGGCAGCTGCCCCTTTTGAGGGCAGAGAGACAGGTATCCAGCCTGAGGCTACGGATCCAGCGGACACCCACACCTGCTGATGTTCCCGAGTCATCATCTACAGCAGCAGTTCCTAGACGACCAGTTGCGCCTCCATGAGCCACCACAGCCGGCCTGGTTATAATTTTGCAGGATTTTTTAGTTGATATGGCTAGGCAGCTAGCTAAGGCTAAAAAGCAGTAGGCACACACGACTCTACAAGTTAAAGTTCTAATGGAGCAGGTAAAGTCGTGGGTGTTGAAAGAGTTGGAGGCATTGTCTAGTTCATTGCATGGCCAATTGAACGCTTTTGAGAAGAGAATGGATGAGCGCCTTGCACAGTTACAGGCGCCTGAGTTGTCAAAATGATTCTCAGAGCTAGGAGCACTAAAAGCCAAGGTGCAGGACTTGGCCACACGACAAGTAGTTGCAGTACCTCAACCAGTACTTCCTGTGATAGATGATGAGTTTGAACAAAGGTTACCACCAATTTTTGATTTTATCACGGAGGAGCCGGTGGCACATGATAAGGGAAAGTGGCCTCATGAGGAGGTAAGTTTTGAAGATGATGCTTCTGTGCTCCGTCAGAAAAAATGAGAGCGGAGTGAGATGGAGAGAGCACTGCATGTACCAAGAGAGGAGGCTTGACAAAGAGCCGAGATTAAGGCAGCGAGAGCTTGTGGAGAAGGAACGAGCTCTATTGGATATGAAAATGCACCGGGTTAAGCTGGTAATGTTGGAGATAACATTAGAGGTGTATCTACATCCTCCACCGACCAGGTAGCTGACACCTAGGTCGCACAGGTATGTTCCCTATTTCCCTAGTTGTGTCGGATATATATATATTAGACGAGGCCTATACACTAATGATCTATTCTGGNTTCCCTAGTTGTGTCGGATATATATATATGTGTCGAGGACAACGCATGCTTTTCTTGATGGGGGTGGGGAGGGATACCTGTGGGATACCTATGCATGCATTTGTTGAACGTAAGCTGAGGGTTTTTCTTGCCTTATATCTTTTCGTTCAGGTGTTCTATATCTAGTAGAACCGGCATGTTTAGGGTTTTATGTTTTTGTGTTTTTTATTTTGTGTCAGTCGAAAGAAAGTTAGGTAAACTGAAGGCAGTCAAGAGCTTAAATTGTTGATTTTTTTGTTGATTGATAATTTGATACCCCTCTGAAATTACACCCTTATACTGACCAACTTGCATGGTGATAATCATCTAGATAGGGGACCAACCATTTAGGTGAATCTAACTTACCGATATTGCATGTTAAACACCATAATAGATTACTAGTGTAGAAGTCTTGTGGTTATGAAGTCTTGGGGAAAACAATCCTAGTAAAATTGTTAATTGAATACAAACTGAATTTGATCTAAGCATTTAGTAGTTTTACTTTTATTTATTATCTTATTTCTTTCCCCCTTAGGAAATAAGTAACTCGATAGTAGAAGCTATTCGCATTAACTAAGTTCTTTCCATATTCCCTGTGGGATCGACCTCAACCTCTAGTTGGGTTCTATATTTGACATTGACCTCTTCATATCTCAAATTTGAGGTGTAATTTGAGCGACATCAATCCATCTCAGTCTCGTCGATAGCTTGCTCCCATCTCAATCCAGTCTAACCCCTGCTTTGGGTGAGCCCTCATTTTTCCGAGGATAGTTAGTAATTTTTAGACTCTAACGAGTTAGTTAAGGGTGCTATCCCATCAGCTCATCAGGTTTTTTAGAGTCTTCTTAGAAATTACGTAAATGATTCAGTTTGTCAAGTGTTGACTCCATTTATGGCCTTTGTTATATTAAAGAATTCCACTTATTCATGTTTCCTTTAATTTTTGGTTTAGTTATGCTCTTGAATTTCTATGCATGTGCCATGGATTAGCTTGGAGCCATTCTGGTTCTAGGTACTGTGTCTCAGTTAGCGCCTATGCTCGGGTCGTGACAAAAGTAAACATTAGTTGTAATATGTGGTGTAATGAATGGTATGAGTCACTTGAAATTTTATTGTTATTATTGGTGTATACGTGGTGATTGTGGGGTGTTATTGATGTTTTGATACAAATTTGAAGGAGGCATTAGTCCTTTTTATAGCGAAAACTGTGCTGAAATTTTGTTAGTCCCAAGAGACTTGTTAAGATGAATGAGGTTTCCAATCTATAGACACACCCTCAGCTAATAAAAAATAGGTTACTCTTCTAATCAAGTTATGTTTGATGGAGGTTTTAGAAGAAACAAAGCATAATGACAAAACTCGACTCTATGGTCTGGCTCATAGAAACACAGCGGAGGCTTCTGGTGCTGTAGTTATAGGTATTCTTATCGTTTGCACTTATAATGCATATTTATTGATTGATCCTAGATTAAATTTATTATATGTGACTTCGTATTTTGTTCTTGATTTTTAGGTGGTGCCCAAAGTTTTGATAGAACCTTTTTTCTATTAACACCCTTATTGGTGTTTCGTTATTACTTTTAAAATTTATAGAAGTCACATAGTCGTGTAAAAAGGTGCAAAACCACCGTCGACGTATTTGAATTGAAGATAATGGACTTTGGTATGATCATGGAAATGGACTGGTTTTCTTCTTGTTATGCAATTGTTGATTGCTAATCAAAAATTATACAATTTGAATTTCCTAATGAACCTATTCTAAAATGGAAGGGCGATATCGTTCCTCGAGATAGGTTTATTTCTATCCTAAGGCTACCAAGATGATCTACATAGGATGCGTAAATCATTTGGTTGTGGTGAATTACACTCAAAACAATGTATGCTAATTTGATTCAGTTCCCATAGTTAATGAGTTTCCTAAAGTGTTTTCCAAGAAACTCCCTAGTATTCCACTGGACAGAGTTATTAATATTGGGATCGATGTTATTCTTGATACTCAGCCAATCTTTATTTCACCCTATCATATGTGGACTAAGTTGAGAAAATTGAAAGAGCAACTAAAGAATTTTCTAGATAAAGAATTTATTCAAATGAGTACTTCACCTTAGGGTGCTCAGATCTTATTTATCCAAAAGAAGGATAGGTCTCTCAGAATGTGTATTGACTACTGCCAACTTAATAAAGAAACCATAAAAAATTAATATTCCTTCCCAAGAATTAATGATTTATTTGATCAACTTCAAGGAGCTAATTTTTTTCCTGAGATTGACCTGCGCTTAGGGTATCATTAGCTGAAGACAAAATAGTAAGACATTTCAAAAATAACTTTTCATACTAGCTGTGTATATTTTAAATTTTTTGTGATAACCTTTTGCTTGAATGCAGCAGTTTCATTTACGGACTTGATGAATCACACTTTCAAGCCTTTTCTTGATTGGTTCATTATTATGTTCATTGATTCTAGTTTGGTTTACTTGAGAAATCGCGAAGAGAATGTGAATCACTTGAGAATAGCTTTACGAACGCTTAAGGAGAACGAGTTTTATGCAAAATTCTCTAAATGTGAATTTTGGCTTAACTATGTGCTATTTTTGGGACATATGGTATCCACTAATGCTATCAAGGTTGATCCTCAGAAGATTGAAGTAGTTAAAAGGACTGGTCGAGTCCTACGAGTGTGATAAATATTTGTAGCTTCTTGGGTTTGGCTAGTTATTATTAGAAGTTCAAAGAAGGATTGTAATCCATAGCTGCAGCACTCACTAAATTGAATCAGAAGACCCCTAAATTCCAATAGTCGGAGGTATGTAAAAAGAATTTTCAAGAGCTAAAGGTAAAATTAACTTCAGCTCCTATTTTGACTTTGCCTTCGGAATATGGTGTCTATGTGTTGTATTGCAATGCATCTAGAGTTGAAAATTTTAGTTGTGTGTTGATTCAAGAGGGTAAATTAATTGTCCATGCTTCGCGCTAAGTGAAGAAAAATGATAAGAATTATCCAACTAATGATTTAGAGTTAGCTGCTATAGTATTTGCACTAAAGATTTGGCGTCATTATTTGTATTGTGAGCATTGTGATGCATTCACTAATCACAAGAGTTTGTAATATATTTTTAAGCAGCTAGACTTGAATTTCATACAAAGAAGGTAGCTAGAGTTGTTGAAAGATTATGACTTGAATATTTATTAACATCTTAATGAGGTCGATGTTGTTGTTGATTGCTTGAGTATTAAGTTCATAAGTACCTTAGTATATCTACAACCCCATAAAATGTCGATAAGCAAAGATATTTGAAGACTTGCTAGTCTTGGAGTTAGGTTAGATAAGATTAATGGTGGTGAGTTAGTTGGGATCACTCATTCATGATTCGATATCATGGAAAGAATCAAGCAAATAATATGAAGACGAACTCCTAATAAAGCTAAGAAATAGAGAGAAAAATAGTGAATACACTCCATTTGCAATTGATAGAGTTGATAATGCTTTATGATTTCCAGGACAATTATATGTTCAAAATGTCGATGGTCTTAAATAAGAATTGAGGGTGGAAGCTCATATTCAAATATTATGCGCATCTGGGATCCTCCAAGATGTATAAAGATTTGAAACAACACTATTGGTGGAAGAGCATGAAAATTGATATATTCAATTTTGTGGCTAAGTGTTTGAATAGTCAACAAGTCAAAGCCTAGCATCAGCAATCTAGTGGTCTGGATTAGAATATTGAAATCTCGCAACGAAAATGGTAGATGATAAATATGGAATTTCTTGTGGGTTTACTCCGCAGAAGGACCAAGTACGATTTGATTTGGGTGATTATACACAGGCTTATACGAAATCTGCATATTTCCTTCCTACGAAGACGATTAATACTGTGACTCACTATGCTAGGCTATATTTAAAAGTGATAGTGAGGCTACATGGTATTGCTACATCCATTATTTCATAGAGAGGTACACAATTTACTTCTTATTTTAGAAGTTGTTCCAAGAAGGGTTGGAAACTGGGGTCAATTTTAGCATTGCTTTCCACTCTCAAATAGACGGGCAAGTTGAATAAACTATCCAGACTCTCAAGGACCTTCTATAAGTGTATGTGATTGATTTTGGAGGTAATTGGTATAAACACCCGCCTCTTGTCGAATTTGCATACAATAGTAGTTATCAGGAGAGCATGTAGATAACTCCTTGTGAAGATCTTTATGGGCGACATTGAAGATTTTCAATTGGTTTGTTCAAACTGGGATAGGTAGAATTATTAGGTCCTAACTCAGTTCATGAATATATCGATAAAGTAAACCTTATTGTGAGTCAACCCAATATCTCAAAGTTGACAAAAATCTTATACTAACATGAGGCATCACGAACGAGAATTTATTGTGGGTGACCAAGTGTTTTGGAAGGTTTCACCTATGAAGGATGTCATGTGTTTCGGTAGGAAAGGCAAGCTTATTCCTCAATTTTTTGTTCCTAATGAAATTGTAAAGAGAGTTGGGAATATGGCATATGAGTTGTAATTACCATCGGAGATATCCATGGTGCATCCTATCTTTCATGTTTCTATGTTAAATTTATATAGACCTGACTCATCTCATACTTGTCCTATGAAAAAATGAAATAAACGAGGGGTTGTCTTATGAAGAGGAACCTATGCTAATCGTAGTTCATCAAGTTAGAAGGTTGAGAATCAAAGATGTAGCTTCGGTAAAGGTGTTGTGACAAAATCATGACACCGAGGAAGCAATTTGGAAAGCTGAGGAGGATATGAAAAACAAATATCCTTACTTGTTCCTCATTTTAGGTATGTATTAAACCCTAATGATGTCTAAATCCACTCCTTACAAGGAAAGAGTGTAAATGGTAGTCGCAATATAATTACCCAACTCATGAGTCGAGGTCGAATCCATAGGGAATAGAGATTTGATGGTACAAAAGTTGTCTATCGAATTAAACTAAATTTCATCATTGCATTAAAAATGGAAAAATACATGTTGGGGGAAAGTAGGATCACTATATGAATTTAAATCAACTACCAATTAAAAACAAGCAACCAACTTAAATGAACAATGATGACCAAGGGCTAGGGGTGCGCTATTAATGGGGCATCAATTGGAAGGGAATTAACTAGGAAATCAAATTATTACACAAAAGCATAAATAACCATGGATGTGGTGGCACCCGATATTTTTCAACCACTTGGGTACCTTTTTCCTCTGGTTTTCTCAAACCACAAGGTCCAAAATAATTCATCCACTATGGCTTGGGTAAGAATTGAACTATCTCTAACATCAACTCTTTAATGGGTGCATGAAAATGGGTTTTGGCTATCTCTAGCCCAACCCTACATAATCAAGACCCAAATACCCACCATTATTTTCTCACCCATATTCTATTCCCTTTTTCAAGCAACAATAGAATAAGTGAATACACCCATATTTGCAAGTACGGATAATTTAATTATAATTTGGAGAAAACAACATATTTATACTAAATGATTATTTATAAGATCAATCTAGCAACAGCCAACCCAGTTTAGCCCTGATCATGTACACACCTCTAGAAAAATATTTAGCCACTCATAGATGAAAAATACAAGATTATATTGATAAATAAACTCATAGAATCCATCATCAAGAGTAAATCTCAAGCTCAAATTTCCCTTCGATGGAGGTTTTACCTTAAGGAAGAAGAAGAAGATGAAGAAAAGCTAACTCTATTTTTCTCTCTAGAAAATTAAACTATTCAATACACTACAATTCAATACACTACAATTCAATACTCTAATAGAATGAACATTCAGTACATAAGGAATGTACAATAGTAGGTTAAAGTTGCTACTTTTTCTTGTGCTGGACGATTTTATCCTTCTGATGTCAGCCTCACTTGTGAGTCACTGAAGGCCATCCACGGGGCGCCACTCTATCATAACTGGGGGATAGTGACTTCTGTAGTAGTCCGACATTGGCACTGGCAATTCGCAGGTACTGACCTGCATTCCGCTAGTGTACCTCCTACTTAAACATAGTGTTCTCCTGCATTTGGCTGGCATTTCGCTGGTGTCATCTAGTGGAACATAGGTCCCCTTCTTTAATCTCCATGCTTTTATTCGATTCCTTGATTTCTCTCTTTAAATTGAATGCCTACAAAAATCAAAGAGAAAGAACATAAAATCCTCCTAGATGACTTGAAAACCAAGTAAAAGCTCATGTTTAAAATCCTAATGAGTTTGTAAATTACCAACTCATCAAACCCCTTAGTTATTACCTTTTTACAAATATCAATTAGAGGTATGAAATTCCTTATTGTGTGTTATGATGTACTGACCCGTCCATCATTTTGGGGAAACTAAGGCCACAACAACCTATCTTTGCCTAGGTACATAGTTGGGAGTGTTGGCAATGTTAGATTTAAGACTTGTGTTAAGGGATGGGAAATGTGCAAAAAAATTCTTAGCTATTGGTTAATAGGGGTCGCTGCAACAGTGAGGGTTCCGCTACAACGAGATTGTCGTGACAGTCGGACACTACCAGAAATCGGACCTATGGCAACAGATTTTTTTGCAACAGTTCAGAAACTGTTGCAATAGACCATCTATTGCAACAATTACAACCGTTGCTATAATTTTGGACGCTATGACACTATTTTAGCGGTACAACCATTGCTACCGTGATGTAACCATTGCGTTAGAGTATCTATGGAAACGGTGCAACACCTTATAATAATAAATTATCTATTAGAGTGGGTATTAATTAAATCCCTCCCTAATTTGCCCTCTTATTTTCATATTCCCTCCACTTCTATTTTGTCATAAGTGCTAATATTTCATATACCTACCACTTCTATGAAAGACTCCATTCTTATCGACAAAACCCACTCTCGATAGACTACGAATTCAACCCACAAGAACCCACAAGTCGCCATTCTCATCAACAAAACCCACAAAATTACTTTGTTTTAGTGTTCCTCAATCTCTCGCACTAGCAGTAGTCTACGAAGGACTTGGCCTGTGAAGTTGGGGTTTCTTAGAATCTGGACCTTTGAAGTGCTGATTGTGAATTAAAGTACTTGGGCTTTCTCTGAGTTTCTCAAAATCTGCAAAATTAGAAGAATCTGGGGTTTCTCCTTCTTCAATTTTAGCTAGAGGTTAGTAAATTTTAAGAATCTGCGAATTTCTTTTTCTTAAGAATTTAATTTCTCTGGTAGTATGTTGGATTTTCTGGTTTCTTTGGTTTCCTTGTTTCTTTTAAGCATTTAATTTATCACTGTGATATTTAATCTCTTCTTTGTGTGCTAGTTGTTGTTTAAGCGTTAATATCTACTTAAGGGGCACCAAGGAGCTGCAAGTTGTTAGATTGGTTGTAAACTCGAAATGTTAAGAGGTGTTTAGGTTACAGGTGTTAAGGTTCATTATCAGCTGGAAATTTTTCATGGCTCCTAATGAGAGTTTTTCGAGCTTTATGTATTTGATTTATTACTTTGCATATAGTGAACTAGATAAATACATTGAAAAGAAGGAGAGATAAAGCTTTGTTATACCTAGATGAAACTGAAAGAGGATGAGTAAAATATCCCAGAGAAAAAAATTACATACGGGAATTCGAACCCCTCTAGCATGTTCTGCCACCAATTTTGATAATGATTTTCATATTCAATACTGAATGTAAATTGAGAATTTGTATCCCCTAGTATGGTCAAATCTTATAACACCTTGGAGAGCACCCATGTTTCCATCCTGCAGCAACATGATTGGAAGGAAAAAGTAAATATTTCAGCTAATATGCCATTAAAAATGAAAAAATAGCTTCTTGCATATAGTAGTATTCCTCTTTAACCTAGTCTAACTAGTTAGTCATATATTCATAGATGGTAGTAGGTATGTATGTTTTTTGGACATATGCTAGCAGTTGTATATAATTGAAAACTTCAAAGGCATAAGGAGACAAAATGTTTTGTTCTTCATCCGGAGCTGAGAATACAAAATGGGACGAATGGAGTGAAAGTCATCAATGGGATGGGGGATCAAAAATTTTAGCAAGACGTATATAAGGTTGTAGAGCCTCAAACATAGAATCAAGAAGTTAATATTAAAGTTGAAACAAAGAAGACAAAGTTTAAAAACAGAAGAAAAGGAAACAACAGAAAAATTCTACACAACAAACTTGAAATGCAACAAAGGATGTGTAATACCCAGGAAAGGCCTAAGAATAGACCCAGGAGTTGAATTTTAAAAGTGCAGAAAACTGGCAAAAAATATCACTGGGCGGGCGACTCAACGACTCGTGGGTGGATACCACAAGTTGTCGAAAGCAGTCATGGAATGGGGGGTTCAAGGAAGCAGTGGTGACAACGGCCGGTGTAACGACTCGTTGTCAGGAACAACGAGTCGTTGGAAGGACAAAGCTTAGGCTGAGGGGGAAACAACTGGGCATCCCACGATTCGTGGTGAGAAGCAATGGCCCATTGTTTCTAGTCGTTGTTTGAGGGTTGAGAATTCCCGTGCATACAACGGACAGAGACAATGACTAGTTGGATGCCACCACGGGTCGTGGTGAGGCTCATGGAAAGGAAAGTCAGAATGGTCAAAGGGTTGAAAAACGGTTGATCCAATGATCTGTTATTAAAGCAACGACTCATCCTGATGAGTCATGGGAAAGAATGTGAGGAATTCATAATGTAGTAGACCCAACAACTCTATACCACGAGTCGTGGTATGTTGCAACAACCCGTTAGGTCGGTTGTTGGTCCGTCCAGAGCAGTTTTCAGGAAAATAATTTTAAGGGCATTTTCGACTTTTTCTTGCTTTGAAACCCTAAACTACGTCATTTTATGTATTTTTCTGAGTGAGTTAAGGTGGGTAAAGTCCCTAATGCATACCCATTCCCATGCAAGAGCTTTAGAGANAGCATAATTTACAGCTAGATTTTGGCAGTCATTTCAGAGTCGGGAGGTTTTAGGGAGATTCAAGGTCTTCTTCTCCAAGTTCCCATCAATTTCTTTGTGGGTATTCAAGGAACTTCAAAATCAGCCCATCCCCGGGTATGTAGGGTTTTAGGATGGGTAAAATTCTTCCTCACCCACGCCTAAATTTTGATTTAAATTATGAATCCTCCTATTCAAGTTCTATGGGGTTTTACCCAAATGCATGGAAATATGATTTCTCTTTATGGGTATTATTTAATTGAGTTTTCATTATTGAATTATGAATTGGGCAGGTTCTATATTATTTTCTTCATATCATGTTTCAAGATTTTTAAATCTAAAATGCCCATTTGATGAATGTTCATGAAAGTTATAATTTACGATGAATATGCAATATTTTGAATTCATTGATGACGGAAAAGTATAAATTCAAGTTACCCATGATTATGTGCATATTTTTGAAAAAATGAATATGATGAAGTATTGGGAAATGCCCACATGTTGAAGAATGATTTATGATTTGTGAAGCGAATTACATGATTTATCTATTTATGATGTTGGAAGATGAGAAGCGCCTATGATTCTTGGATATGCATGTTTTAAAGGGGATCAATGATGATAAATGTTATATTTTAGACAACGAATCTTAATGCATGATTTTATTGATTATGTATGAGCCTATATGCATGTTTTTGAGAGTCGTGTCTAGCACTGAGCAACCTGGCATTCAAAGTATTACGCCGATGTCTCATAAACACGTGCCACCGTGGGTTTCTAAATGATATGATGTGCTGATAATGATCCCCTCAAATGTGATATCACGCCTAATGCACGGCCCTCCCCTGGCAAGCCAGGGTCGGCTCTGCGCACTTGAGCGATATAGTGGGGCATCATGAAAGGCTCTACCATGATGGTGTCGGTTATAACGAGTCCTCCCATTGTTCTGCATGTTTTATGCATTGTTATATTTATGTTATTGGCTCAAGTTAAGTTTTGATAAAGTTACTTACGATTATGATTATGAATGCTT
Source organism: Datura stramonium (assembly GCA_018107945.1). Lineage (NCBI taxonomy): Eukaryota > Viridiplantae > Streptophyta > Magnoliopsida > Solanales > Solanaceae > Datura > Datura stramonium. The sequence continues at coordinate 188,606 of JACEIK010002306.1, forward strand.
GATGAGCGATTTGAAAGTCTTGAGCCTTATGTTTCCTTATGAAGTTTATGATAAAAGCATGATGTCGTTCTCCCATGATTATTTATGAGTTTATTTTTACTTTAATGTCCGTTTTACTTACCTTGAATACTCAGTACATTCCACGTACGGACCGCATAATTTCTATATTGTATCGTTTCATTATACAGGGTCCGGATCTCAAGCTCATCCTCACCCCTAGTCCATCTCATCTTATGCTTTCAGCTTATTGGTGAGTCCTCATGTTTCGAGGGCCGTTTAATAGAATTTCATGTTATTTATGTTTCAGTATTGGTCGGGTTAGTTGGGATGTTGTCCCATCAACCCATCTTATGTATTAGAGGCTTTCAAACAAGTATGTAGTGCTCAGCTATGTATATGTACAGTATTTCCTGATGTTATGCTATAATTACATTTCCTCTATGTTTTTATGATTATCATTATGGTTATTTGAATGAGATTAGTTGTATGCATGTTCCGTGAATCGACTTGGGGTCTCTCGGGGTCTCTTGTCCCGTGTCCAAGATCCGGGTGTACGTTCAGGTCGTGACAAACTTGGTATCAGAGAAATAGGATTGAATGTTCTAAGGTGTCTGAAAGACGTGTTAAGTAAAGTCATTTTCATGGGTGTGTAGCACGCCACACCTATGACGATGAGGCTACTAGACGTTTAGAAAATGTTCCCCTTCTTACATGTTCTATGTCGTGTGATGAAAAGTCACTCTATCCTTCTAATTCATGCGATTCGCAATTGCAAAATTATGGCTTCTGTGAGAATGAACGGAAGGAGGAATGGAAATGATGAAGGCCACGGAGGTGGCAATGACCATGGGCATCAGCAAGCCCCACCTATTCAGGAGCCCCAGGCACCAAAGCCAGCCCCCACGCTGAGTTTCAAGCGGTAATTCAGTTGTTGGCGCAGGCCTTGACCGCTCAGGTCAACTAGCAGGCTGCTGCATAGGTCCCACAAAATGGCAATGCAGTGATGACTCAGATTAGAGACTTATTGAGGATAAACCCTCCTGAGTTTACGGGATCAAAGGTGGACGAGGATCAACACAAGTTCATTAAAGGGATCATGAAGGTCACCAAGGTTATGGGGGTGACAAATGGGGAGTGTGTGGGATTGCCCTCTTATCAGCTAAAAGAGGTCTCTCATATTTGGTACAAGCAATGGAAGGACAGCAGGACAGCAGGAGCGGGCCCTATCAGCTGGGATGAGTTCCACGTGGCCTTCCTCGACAGGTTCTTCACTTGGGAGATGAGGGAGTTGAAAGTAGCTGAGATTGTGAACCTCAAGCAGGGAAAGATGACAGTGCTGGAGTATTCGCTTGAGTTCACTCATTTGTCAAAGTACGCCCCAGAGTTAGTGATAGATCAGAGGGCGCGGGTGAGCCGATTCGTTCATGGTGTGGCTGGTTATTTATACAAGGATTGCAGGACTGCTATGCTCCACTAGGATATGGACTTTCCTCGCATAATGTTGTATGCCCAATAGATGGAGTCGGCTCATGTGAGGGAGAGGGAGGCAAAGAGGGCTCGAACTTACAACTGTGGGTTTTCACATCAGACGTCTGGTAGTGGCTACAGTCCACAGTTTCAGCAGAGCTCACTAGCCCTGGCACTGTCAGGAGCTAGTGTTCCATCCAGGCCCAGGGGTGATCAGAAGAGCAGGGCTTCAGGGTTGAGAGATCAGAGGGGCACCCAGTTAGAGTATACCTCTCCAGCCTGTGGAAAGTGCGACAAGATTCATGCCGAGGAGTGCTTGCTTGGTTCAGATTTTTGCTATGGGTGAGGTAGATCTGGGCATATGCGCCGAGCATGCCCATACTCTAGACAGGGTGATGATAGGGGTCGTGCACAAGCCACCAGGACAGCAGCAGCTCCACCCCGTTCTGCTGTGCAGGGAGCATCGACTAGTGGAGGTGGCAGACAGCGCCAAAATCGAATCTATGCCCTTGCCTCACGCCAGGAGCAGGAGACTTCGCCAGACGTGGTCACTGGTATGTTGCATGTCTTTCATATTGATGTTTATGTCTTGCTAGATCTGGGAGTTACCTTGTGTTTTGTGACTCCTTACATTGCTAGTAGCCTTGGAGTTAGTCCCGAGACCTTGTCAGAACCGTTTTCAATTTCGACCCCTGTTGGTGATTCGGTCATGGCTAGATGAGTATATAGAGAATGCCCGGTCACTGTGTTCCATAAGGTTACCTCGCAGAACTTGTAGAGTTAGCCATGAATGACTTTGACATTATTCTTAGCATGGATTGGTTGTTTTTATGTTATGCTTCAATTAATTGTAGGACCCGTACGGTGGAATTTCATTTTCCGAGTGAGTCAGTGTTGGAGTGGAAGGGTAGTTCCGCGGTACTAGCAGGTTGGTTTATTTCCTACCTTAAGGCCACGACGATGATTTCTAAAGGTTGCATGTACCTAGTTAGGGTTAAGGATGTGGAGTCCAAGACCCTGGCTATTCAGTCAGTTCCAGTGGTGTGCGAATATCCAGAGGTGTTTCCTGATGATTTTCTAGGTGTTCCTCTAGAGAGGGAAATTGATTTTGGTATTGATCTATTACCCGATACATAGCCTATCTCTATTCCTCCCAACAGGATGGCTCCAGCCGAGCTAAAGGAATTGAAGGATCTGTTAGATAAGGGCTTTATTAGACCGAGCCAGTCTCCATGGGGTGCACCAATTCTATTTGTTTGAAAGGACGGTTCCCTTCGCATGTGTATTGACTATCAGCAGTTGAACAAGGTTACCGTCAAGAACAAGTACCCCTTACCCAGGATCGATAATTTATTTGACCAGCTTCATGGTGCCAAGTGCTTCTCCAAGATTGATCTTAGGTCCGGGTATCACCAGCTCAGGGTTCGGGAGAGTGACATCCCAAAGACCGCTTTGAGGACTCGGTTTGGTCACTACGAATTTGTTGTTATGTCCTTCAGACTAACCAATTCCCCTGCATCTTTTATGGATCTAATTAACAGGGTGTTCAAGGCATATTTGGACATGTTCGTGATTGTGTTCATTGACAACATCTTGATATACTCACGGAGCGAGGAGGAGCATGCCACTCACCTGAGGGAAGTACTTTAGACCCTCAAGGATCGTCATCTATATGCAAATTTTAGTAAGTGTGAATTTTGGCTAGACATGGTGGCATTTCTAGGTCATGTGGTATCAAGCGAAGGCATAAGGGTAGACTCCCAGAAAATTGAGGCGATGAAGAATTGGCCTAGACCGGTGAGTTCTTCAAAAAATTGGAGTTTCGTGGGTCTAGATGGCTACTACCGGAGGTTTGTTGAGGGTTTCTCATCTATTGTGTCACCTTTGACTAAGTTGACTCGGAAAAAGGTGAATTTCCAATGACCGGAAGCTTGTGAGAAAAGCTTCCAAGAGTTGAAGACCCGACTCACTTCAGCACCAATGTTGACTTTTCCCGAGGGTACTGAAGGATTTGTTCTATATTGTGATGCTTCGAGAGTCGGATTGGGATGTGTGTTGATGCAGCTTTGGAAGGTAATAGCATATGCCTGGAGATAGCTGAAAGTTCATGAAAAGAATTACCCGACCTATGATCTCGAGTTGGCCGCGGTGGTGTTTGCATTGATGATATGACAGCATTACTTGTATGGGGTCCACGTGGATGTATTTGCGGATCACAAGAGCTTGCAATATGTGTTCTCACAAAAAGATCTAAATCTTCGGCAAAGGAGGTGGTTGGAGTTACTTAAGGACTATAACATGAGTGTCCTTTACCACCCGGGCAAGGCCAATGTAGTTGCGGATGTACTTAATAGGCTCTCTATGGAGAGTGTGTCCCACGTGGATGAGGGAAAGAAGGAGTTGGTGAAGGATGTCCACCGACTTGCAAGACTGGGAGTTAGATTGATCGACTCGACTGATGGCGGTGTTATTGTGCAGAATGGGTTAGAATCATCCTTAGTGGTCGATGTCAAATCTAAGAAAGATGAGGATCCATATCACGACCCGAGAGTACACCCGGATCATTGACACAGGACAAGGAGTCCTGAGAGACCCCAAGTCAACCAATGGCATGAGCATAACACTAATTCATTCATATACAGTGGAAAACTTAACTCATAAATCGTAAACTAACTAAAAATCATATCATGAGAGATAAAGGAAACAACAATACAAGATCCAATCATGAACGGTTGAATACTACACATAGTCTGAAAGTCTCTATTCATAAAAGACGGGTTGAAGGGACAAGACCCCAACTAACTCAAACAGTCAGAAAAACATATAATATAAAAAATCTGAACATGAAGCCCTCGAATCATGAGGACTCATCACTGAAGACTAAGCGGAACTGGGCGCAAGATAGGGATGATGCTAAACCTACGAACTGGATCCTAAAAATATGTGGGTCAGTACTTGGAAAGTACTGATATGTAAGGTATGCAAAATAATGCTTAAAAACATGAAAGTTATAGGAATGGGACATCATGATCATAAAACTGAAATCGTAAGTATATCGTAAGGCTCAATATTTCCAAAAATACTCATCAAAGTCATAACATGCGGGGAAAACATTTCATAAATCATAAATTGAGCCAAAGGAACATAATCATGCATATTTCAAAACCATGAGGAACAGTGGGAGATTTCTATAACTGATGTACTTCACACGAGCACACATGAAGTCCGACTTTTACCCCTAGTCGGTAGGTCATTCACACCTTTCCAAGGGTATGAACCATGAAAGGCGTGATATCACTCATGAAGGCCCCGTAGGGCATAGGGGACAGTCGCTGAGGAGGTCTCAAACATAATCCTATGGTGCACGTAGTTCTGAGTCAGAGTTAAGTACTACTCCCAAAACATGCAACGTGCTCATAACATTCATATCATGACATGCATGGCTAGTGAAAACATGGAAATCATAACATACATGAGAGCTTGTATTTCTAGACATGGAATTGGGCCCATGAGTTGGCCAAAATTGTAGTTATATTTCATAAGCAACATGTGGGCATTGCCCACAATTTCAAACATACTTGACATTCTTAAATACATAAGAAAAAGATCATGATAATATGAGAAATCGAAACTTGAAGACATGCTTAAAAGTTTAAGAAAAATTCATTCATGCTTTAGGAATCATCTTGACCATGAAATTTACTAAAAAAATTCCCCATAATTGGGCATCCATACTTTTAGAGATTTAAATCATGAAATATAAAATATATACATGTAAAATCAGTCCAAACACTTCAAACCCGCAAATTAAACATAACATCACAAGTTCATGTAAGCTTTTGAGGAATCATCCAAAAGGGTTTAAGACCCACAATAATTTAGCAAATTAACATAGGAAATGGGAAGAAATGGGCATGGGTAGGATCTAATCTACCCATTCAAAATCCCACATACCTAGAATTTTGTGATTTCCTACTCCCTTGAAGAACCCTAAGTGAGAGCTTGAAGAACTTGAAGAAAATGACTTGAAACCCTTTCTACTCCTCTTCTCTAATACTTATAATTACTAAAATGAACTTAACAGGAGTTTTCATCCCTTAAAGCGAATGTTTTGACTCAAAACAATGTGGTTTAGGGCCTAAAAGCGTAGAAAAGTCAAAATTACCTTACTGAAATTTCCCTGAAAATAAGTTCTGGCCCCGAGCATGAGTCGTGCCACAAGTGGTACCATCAAGTCACGACTCGTGGTTACCTCTCGTGGTCACTTCATCCCTTTTTCCCAACTTTCTGAATTCGGCCACGACTGGTATACCACGACTCGTACCACCATCCTACGGGTCGTACTGTCAACCGTGGTACCATCCACCCAAATCAATACAACTTAACCACAACTCCTCACCACGACTCGTTGCTACATCCTATGAGTCGTACCATGACCTGTGACGACTCACTCTTAGCACCACTGAAATATTTATCATGACTCCTAACCACAAGTCGTACCTTCTCACCACGGTTCGTAGGACTACCCGTGACACAACCTCAAGTTCCTGATTTCATCATGACTCAAGTCACGAGTCGTAGGTCCTCACCACGACTCATACCTCGAGTCGTACTGGTGCAAATTCCAGGTTTTTCTACAGTTTTCAACTTCAACTCTCTGGTCTATTTCTAGGCCCTTCCAGGGTGTACAATCCGGCCTTAAGAAAGCTGAAGGAAGCAGTGCGGAGTCAAAAGGTGGAGGCTTTCTCCCAAGAGGGAGATGGTGTTCTACGATACTAGGGTCAACTATGTGTTCCGACGTTGATAATTTGAGATTTTGGATATTGCATAAGGCATATGGTACTAGATATTCCATTCACCCAGGATCCACCAAGATGTATCGATACTTGCGGGAAATCTATTGTTGGGATGGTATGAAGAAGGATATTGCGGAGTTTGTATCAAAGTGTCCAAACTGTCAGCAAGTGAATGTTGAGCATCAAAGGTCGGCAGGTGTATTTCAGGAAATCAGCAACCCCACTTGGAAGTGGGAGGAAATATATATGGATTTTGTTACAGGCCTACCTCGTACTCGCCGACACTATGACTCTATTTGGGTGGTGGTAGACAGGTTAACTAAGGCTGCACACTTCCTACTGGTCAAGACCACGGATTCAGCAAATGATTATGCCAAGTTGTACATTCGGGAGTTGGTTTGACTTCATGGAGTTCCCTTTTCTATTATTTCAGACCAAGGTACTCAGTTTACCTCTTAGTTTTGTAGGTCTTTTCATAAGGGACTCGGGACTCAATTCAAGCTCAGCACGGCCTTTCATCCGCAAAAGGATGGCCAAGCCGAGCAAACAATCCAGACTCTTGAGGACATGTTGAGGGCATGTGGTGGATTTTAAAGATAGTTGGGATGATCATTTGCCCTTAATCGAGTTCGCCTATAATAACAATTATCACTCTATTATCCAGATGGCACCATTCGAGGCTCTTTACGAGCGAAGGTGTAGATCTCCCATCGGATGGTTTGAGGTTGGTGAGGCAGCCATGATAGGACCAGATTCGGTTTAAGAGGCAATGGTGAAGGTTCAGTTGATAAGAGATTGGTTAAAAACCGCTCAGAATTGTCACAAATCATATGTTGATGTGAGGAGAAAAGATCTAGAGTTCAATGTGGACGACTAGGTATTTCTATAGGTATCTCCCATGAAGGGAGTCATGTGGTTCAAAAATAAAGGGAAACTCAGTCCCCGCTATGTGGGTCCCTACCAAGTTGTGAGAAGAGTTGGTAAGGTGGCATATGAGTTGGACTTGCCATCGGAGTTATCTTCAGTTCATCCCGTCTTTCATGTTTCACTTTTCAAGTAGTGTTTGGGTGACCCATCCTTGGTAGTCCTGGTATACAGCATTGGGGTGAAAGACAACCTCAGTTATGAAGAAATTCCCGTTGAAATTTTTGATCGTCAAGTTTGAAAGTTGAGAAACAAAGAAGTAGCTTCGGTTAAAGTTTTATGGAGAAATCAGCATGTTGAGGGAGCTATGCGGGAAGCCGAAGCGGATATGATTGCTAGATATCCACATTTATTCTCTACTGGCTCGTTTCCGACTTGAGGTATCAGTTTTGCCTTATGAATCTATCTAGTTTTCATATTCGGTTCATGTGTGCAAGTTTATTTTATATGTATGAATGTGTATGTAAAGTATGAGATCAGTTTAGCTATATGGTTTCATTCGGAGGTAGTCATTCCGTGAAAATTTTAGTTAAAATGATCAATATATGGCTATAAATTGTATGTTTCTGTTTGATTCTTGTTTCCTACATTCGAGGACGAATGTTTCCAAGTGGGAGATATTGTAATACCCCGAAAAGGCCTAAGAATAGACCTGGGAGTTGAATTTGAAAAGTGCAGAAAATTGGAAAAAAAAACATCACAGGACGGGTGACTCAATGACTCGTGGGTGGATACCACGAGTCATCGAAAGTAGTTGTGGAATGGGGGGTTCAAGGAAGCAGTGGTGACAACGGTCGGTGTAACGACTCGTTGTCAGGAACAACGAGTCGTTGGAAGGACTGAGCTTAGGCCGAGGGGGAAACAACTGGGCATCCCATGATTCGTGGAGAGAAGTAATGACCCATTGTTTCAAGTTGTTGTTTGAGGGTTGAGAAGTCCAATGCATACAATGGATGGAGACCACGACTCGTTGGATGCCACCAGGAGTCTTGGTGAGGCTCTTGCAAAGGAAAGTCAGAATGGTCAAGGGGTTGAAAAACAATCGATCAAACGATCCGTTGATTGAAGAAATGACTGATCCTGACAAGTCGTGGGAAAGAATCTGAGGATGCCATGATGTAGTGGACCCAACGACTCAATACCACGAGTCATGGTATGTTGCAACGACCCGTTGGGTCGGTCGTTGGTTCGTCCGGAGCAGTTTTCAGGGACATAATTTTAAGGGGATTTTTTACTTTTCCATGCTTTGAAACCCTAAACTACGTCATTTCGTTTATTTTTTAGAGTGGGTTAAGGTGGGTTAAGTCCCTAATACATACCCATTCCCATGCAAGAGCTTTAGAGAGGTTTTAGGGAGATTCAAGGCCTTCTTCTCCAAGTTCCCATCAACTTATTCATGGGTATTCAAGGAACTTCGAAATCAGCCCATCCCCAGGTATGTAAGGTTTTAGGATTGGTAAAATTCTTCCTCACTCATGCCCAAATTTCGATTTAAATCATGAATCCTACTATTCAATTTCTATGGGGTTTTACCCAAATGAATGAAAATGTGATTTCTCTTTATGGGTATGATTTAATTGAGTTTTAATTATTGAATTATGAATGATGGGTAGGTTTTATATTATTTTATTCAAATCATATTTCAATCTTTTTAAATCGAAAATGGTCATTTGATGAAGGTTCATGAAAGTTATGATTTATGATGCATATGCAATATTTTGAATTTATTGATGACGGAAAGGCATGAATTCAAGTTACCCATGATTATGTGCATATTTTAATATGATGAAGTATTAGGCAATGCCTACATGTTGAAGAATGATTTATGATTTATGAAGCGAATTACATGATTTATCGATTTATGATGTTGGACGATGAAAAGGGCCTATGATTCTTGTCTAAGCATGTTTTAAATGGGATCAATGATGATAAATGTTGTATTTTAGCCAATGAATCTTAATGCATGATGTTATTTATTTGCGTATGAGCCTATATGCCTATTTTTGGGAGCTGTGTCTAGCACCGAGCATCCCGACGTTCAAACGACTATGCCAGTGTCTCATAACCATATGTCACTGTGGGTTTCTAAATGATATGATGTATTGATAATGATCCCCTAAAATATGATATCACACATAATGCACGACCCTCGCTTGGTAATCCAGGGTCGGATCTGCCCACTTGAGCGAGATAGTGGGGCATCATGAAAGGCTCTACCATGATGGTGTCGGTTATGATGAGTTCTCCCATTGTTCCGCATGTTTTATGCATTGTTATATTTATGTTATTGGCTCAAGTTATGTTTTGATAAATTCACTTACGATTATGATTATGAACTCTTTATGAACGATTTAAAACTCTTGAGCCTTATGTTTCCTTATGATGTTTATGATACAAGCATGATGTCCTTCTCTCATGATTATTTATGATTTTATTTTACTTTTAACTTCCGTTTTACTTACCTTGCATACTCAGTACATTTCACTTACTGAACTCATACTTTCTATGTTGTATAGTTTCATGATACTAGGTCCGGATCTCAGGCTCATCCTCACCTCTAGTCCATCTCAGCTTACGCTTTCAGCTTATTGGTGAGTCCTCGTGTTCCGAGGGTTGTTTGATAGATTTTCATGTTATTTATATTTCAGTATTGGTCGGGTTAGTTGGGGATGTGCCCATCAACCCATCTTATGTATTAGAGGCTTTCAGACAAGTATGTAGTTCTCAGCTATGTATATGTCCAGTATTTCCTGATGTTATGCTATAATTACGTTTTTGCTATATTTTTATGATTATCATTCCGCTTATTTAAATGAGATTAGTTGTATGCATGCGCCATGGGTCGACTTGGGGTCTCTCGGGGTCCCTTGTCCCGTGTCCACGATCCGGATGTACGTTCAGATCGTGATAGGATATAAGAGTTTTTACTCCAAACAAAAGGAAAAGACCTCATTCATGGAAGGTACCGGAGAACCCAATAGCAAACAAAGAAGGGGAATAGGTGGAAAAGGATCCTAAGGCAGTACAAAATAATTCTTTTAAATCTTGGATCAAATCATCCTTTGAAAAGACTATTCAAAAATCACCTGAGAAGGAAAAAAAAAGAATATTAAAATGATTTGAAAAAATAATATTAGATTTCAAGAAGTAGGGTGTAATTATGCTACTACCTCTATGCCTAAAGTGGGATTATAGAGTTAATAAAGGCATTCCACTAAGATATGGTTCACTACCTAAATTAAGTCTTCAAATGCCACTCCAATCCCCCTGTAGTTTCTTTCTAGATATAATACTAAGGTCCGTGTACTTTTCTGAAGCTCATCCCTGCAATATCAACCAAAATGCAAGTGCTGCTGCAACTTCTTCTATTCAAGCCCTGCAGCTTCTGCCCAACTACTGAAAGTAGCTACTCGACCAGTTTCTTTTTCAAGGATTGACCTGATTCTTTCCAATTCTGCCACCATCTATTTTATAGTGAAGAATAAAATTAATACGTTCTTCGAATGTTTAAGAATTGTAATACAATATGTCTTAAGAAAAATTGGATTAAGTACCCAAAGCCTAACTAACTTTCTTCTTCTTGAAAGCATGACTTTCTTCTTTGCAGTTACTTTAAATGGTCCTATTTTGTTGTTGCATCTGTTGTCTCTTTGCAATATTTTCTGATGGGCGAACGATAAATTTATCAAGCACATTCATTAAATAGATAAATCTATTTCATATCTGCTTCCTCCATCTCTACTCAAAATTATATAGGGCATCCTAGTTAACATACCCTTCTAGCCTGCAATGAATGTCATGCCAAGGCTCTCTTAGACCACCTTTTGTGATTGAAGAGCTTGGAAAGTTAGGCTGATGGAAATCTTACTTTTTTTTCCTTATTGCAAATTGAATCTATCATTTGTAATAACCTCTAGAAATGAAATCGGGAGTACTTTCGAGTGATTCTTGTTTAAATTACCCTCTTTATTTATCATAGTACTACTTTATTGGTAATTATGCTTCTTAATACCAATAATGCACCCTGGTTAAAAACTCTTGAGCTTATTTAACTATATAGTACCTTTGTCTGTTCATAGCAGACAAGAGCCAATACTAGTTTTTGTGCTTTTCTCTACTTTTGTATTTTGAGTATTCCAATTTGAAATTTTCTTGTTATAAATTGTACCAACAAAAGAAAAACCTGTCCATTAATCAGCCTTAGATGGGATACGTTTGATAAATAAAATATACGCATGTAAAGATTTTGGCATATGAACTGAGATTAATCCAACGTATGTAATAGCCTCTTCAGAAAATATTAAGCACATTTAAGAAAGAAGTTCATCCTACTTATCCTAGGTATTATAAATTTGAAGACATGAATCAGTTTTAGTCAAACTTATCCTGTAATAATAGTTCTTTGGGCCTATATCCATAAACTTTGAACTAAAGACCTTGAGGCATAACAAGGGAACTTTTGCAATTACTACATATTGTTCCCATAGCATCTTGAAAGAACCTTTGTCCTTTTTTTATGTTTCCAGGTACGTAGAAATAAATTGGTTGATGAGACTACATGTTTTATCCACTACTATAACAACTAAACTTATTACAAGAAGATCAACTCTTCTTGTCTGTCTTGTTTCATATTATATGCTATTGCTTTGTATTGTGTACATGCGCCTGAAGGGTAATGAAATTATTAATCTTCTTTTGTAGGCATCGAAAATGCAGAAAGGGAAGAAGAGAGAAATGAAAACCTTGACCTTGCTTAAGATCTTTGGATGGCTGATAGATGATAATATTCTTTAAGTTGTGGAATATTTTGAATATATCTCCTAACTCTTAAGATCATGTAAAACTTAAATATTGATCACTTGGAGTTTGAATATATTCCATATTTTGGATAATGAATGCTTATGGAAAAGTTTATTTTGTGATTTATATAACTTGTGGTTTATATAGTTTATTATATATATATATATGTAACCAGGGCTGCAATTTCATCTAAACAATTGTAAAATTTCTAATAAGTATTTGGAACCGTTGCTATAGGTCATTGGAACCGTTGCAGTATGTCATACAAACCGCTGCAGTAGGTCACACAAACCATTGCAATAGGGGTTTGCCAATAGTTTCTAATCCAAAATAACCGTTGCATTAGATACAACCCATTGCAGTAAAGAAAAAAATTGTTGTAATAGCCTTAACGAACCATTACAATAGATACAAAAAGCTTTGCAATAATGTTCTATGGGGACGGTTTGGGACCCTTCCAATTTTAAGAAATTTTCGTCCCACTAGAAACTAGAATAACCATTGCTATAGAAACATCTATGGCAATAGTTTTTCCTAACCGTTGCAAAAACTGTTGCTATAAATCAATGGCCATGCGAGCAGATGAGACGCACGGTCAACCGTTGCCATAGATCTATCACAATGGTTTTCCTGTCTACGATAATGGTTTTTACTGTGTTTCCATAGGCCCAATTTCTAGTAGTGGAAGGTCCGCCATAGCGGGGAGGGAGAGTTAATCTTCTGGAGGGCCGTGGCGAGGTCCTGGCTGCCACAGTGGGTCCACTGCAGCAGAAATCTGATTGCAGCAACAAGCAACGGGAGGCAGTGTGATTATTTAAGTTAGAAATTTAGGGTCTTTCACCCCATTAGTCTAAGGCACGAACTCTGAGAGCAGAATGACGATTTTTAGAAGGAAAACTAGTTTCTCTTCCCAAGGTAAGATTCCTACGTAGTTCTCTTCTCATTTGATTTCCTAACACCCTAGAATCTAAAGGGTAGTATCTAATGGTAGAATCCCCGCCAAGAACCCTAGGGCTATGAAACTAGGCAAGAGTTATGGGAATGATTAGGTAATGATCCTTAAACTTAAAAAGTGGGAAATGATCACTTCTCGGGGGAATGTGAAAGTAAGTATGTTGATTTTGGGGTATTTTGATACCCAAGTGATGCAATATTCAGATTTCAACCATTGTTACTTCCTATAAAGTGTTTAAGGAGTAGAAACACCACGGAACATGTAGAAATTGCCTATGTAGGGGATAGAATGTGATGAATTGTCTCTTAAGATATTGTTTTGACAATGATTTTGGGGAGAATGATGTATAATCGAGATTCTAAGATTGAGTGAAATGTTAGATGATTGAATGTGACTTCTTTTCTTATATATAGAATTTAAACGTTCGGAGGTTCTATGAAAAGGCAAAGCTCCTATTGAGTAGCTGAATTCCCACATCCAGCAATCGAGATAGGTTATGATTTTATAGTTATACTTTAGATAATGACTTGTATGTATGTGTAATTTGCAACATGCTTAGTTGGTCTTTGGACCCTAATTTATGCTAGATTATGATGTAATTATTTTATTGGTAGCTCAAAAACATAAGGTGTTTATTATTTGGAACTGTTTATATGAATGTATGATACTTTGAAATGTTCAATGTATTTCTCTCTTAATTATCCCATTAATGGTTAATTGGTGAAGAGTTGTAATACCCCGGAAGGGCCTAAGAATAGACCGGGGAGTTGAAGTTGGAAACTGCAGAAAAACCTTGAATTTTGCACCAGGATGACTCGAGGTACGAATCATGGTAAGGACCTACGACTCGTGACTCGAGTCGTGATGAATTTTGGGAGCCTGAGGTCATATCACGGGTGGTCCTACAAATCATGATGCGTAGGTACGACTCATGGTTAGGAGTCGTGGTGATATTCTCAGTGGTGCTAGCGTGAGTCGTCACGGGTCATGGTACGACTTGTAGGATGTAGCAACGAGTCGTGATGAGGATTCGTGGTTAAGTCGTATTTGGTATAGGTGCATGGTATCATGACTGACAGTACGACTCATAGGATGGTACTAAGAGTCGTGGTATTTGATGCATGGCTAGATACAGAAGATTTAAAAGTGGTGAGGTGAACATGAGAGGTGACCATGAGTCGTGACTTGGTGGTACGACTCGTGGTACGAGTCGTGGTCGGGGCCAGAACTGTTTTTCAGGAAAATTTCATTAAGGGAAAATTCAACTTTTCTACACTTTTGGACCCTAAACCACGTCGTTTTAACATCAATTTCAGACATTTTAGTGGGGGTAATGGGTTCTTTCCCTGATTTCCCACTCAGACTTTGAAGAAAAAAGTACGCGGAGTTCCTCTCAGAGCATTTCAGAGCAACAGCTAGGGAAGCCTTTTCTTCTCAGTTCCTCAAGGAAATTCTTCGAGTTTTTTCACCAGGTATGTGGGAATTTAGCAAGGAGATGGTTCTCCCTTTGAGTCCCCCAAAACTCTCCCTCTGTTCACTTTCAGCCCTAGTCCAAAGTTTGCGAATTTGAGAATATTGCTATCGTTCTTTGATTATTTCATGTGGAATCTTATCCTATGTTAATTGTAACTATTTTTTACCAGTTTGTAACTAAAATGATGTTTGTTCCTTAAATTTAGAAATTTAGCCCTAGTTTTTGAAAAGTCAGAAATTAGAATCCAGATTAAGCTTTGAATTCTTGAGAATTGTTTGCATCCTTTATAGTTAGGGGCTTCTATAATGATTGTATGTGTTAAAAACTCAGTTACATATATGTTATTCAAATTCAGTCAGAAAGTCTATATAATCTGTATTATTCAAGATTGTAAGTTCAGTTTCAGTTAAAGCACTACAACATCTAGTGTTAGTCAGAAATGTCAGCTGATTAGTTTGACTCCAGTATGTTCCCAAGGTGTTAGTGGTGCCTCCCAGTTAATAGAAATAAACTCAGGATTTATTTTCATTTTGTCCATTAGGCGTTCATGACATTCCAGTTATAGCTCTGACCAGCCCCCGGACCCCAGTTCAGTTATCAGTTTGTTCTTTAGACGGTTACGACGCTTCCAGATAAGCAGCTCTGACCAGTATTAGAACTCAGTTTCCAAATCTGGTCCTATAAAACACTTAGGGAACTCTCTAACAGTATCCCTGGGTCAGTATAGTCTTGGGCCCCAGTATCAAGCTATCCGCTTGTAAGTAGTAGTAGTAATAGGATTATCCAGTGGGAGTAGGACTTAGCACCGAAAGGGTCGGGGTTCCAACACACCCAGGTTCCAGAACTACGTCGCCACCGTAGGTTATATATTTACTTGGCCTCATGGACCCCTTTGATGGTGATTCTCACAGTCCATGCCTTTATACCCTGGCAAGGTATATTGGGTCCTACCAGTGGAGTGTATACATCAAACTCCACGTCTAGCTCATGTGGTCATATGTCGGTTATAGCCTCTTCCACTAGTCAATACAGTTTACTCTTAGATTCT
This sequence comes from Datura stramonium, assembly GCA_018107945.1. Taxonomy (NCBI): domain Eukaryota; kingdom Viridiplantae; phylum Streptophyta; class Magnoliopsida; order Solanales; family Solanaceae; genus Datura; species Datura stramonium. The sequence continues at coordinate 204,070 of JACEIK010002306.1, forward strand.
TCATTCCAGATCAGTTCAGTGCAGTATCTCAGACTCAGTATTTCATATATAGGGCATGTTTATGACGATCAGCCAGGGTCATTTTTGACCATATTAGTTTTATATCAGTTGATTCTATTTTCACCATTTTAGTTGGTCATTTCATGCCATACCAGTTCAGTTACTAGTTCTTTCATGTCATTCATGTTTCTCTCGCATACTTAGTACATTCAAAGTAATGATGCATACTTTTATGTTGTATTGTTTCATGATAGAGCTGCAGATTCCCAGACTCAACATCGTTAGTCGTTGTGATTCAGATACTCCTCTGTTGAAGCCAAAGTATGATTCCTCATCATTCGAGGGCCTTGTTGTACTTTCTTTCAGTTGAATTATTATTTTAGTTAGACTTAGAGTTAGCTGGGGGCTTGTCCCAGCAATTCCTCAATTAGATGGCTTTCAGACAGACATGGTTTTCAGATTTATCTGTATTATTCAAATGTTTTGAACTTTATGTTTTCAGACTTGTCTTTAATAAATGTTTTATGATATTATTTTAAAGTTCTGTTATGCATGTTTACTCAGAATACTAGTGAACGATAGACCAGGGGTTGACTTGGGGACACTTGTGGCTTCAAGTATTGTGTAACATCTAGGGAGTAGGCTCGGGGCATGACAAACTTGGTATCGGAGCAATAGGTTTAGAGTATCCTTGGAGTTTCTGAAAGCCACATTAAGTAGAGTCCTTTTCATGGGTATGAAGTGTATCACACTTATGAGGAGGAGGCTATGAGATGTTATTAGTAAAAATCCCCTTTTGTTCATATTCTTTATCATGCGTTAAAGTTCAATTCCAAAAATTTTCTTCTAAATCGTGCTCTATTTCATTTTAGTGAATAATGCCTCCTCGACGTGGAAATGGACGCAGGGATGGAAACACCAACAGGCCCGCCCCACCAGCTCCTGCAGCTCCTTAGGATGATTCTGTATCTACCGCTGAATTCAAGGCGGCCATTCAATTGCTTGCTCAGACCATCACCAACCAAGTAAACCAGCAAGTGGTTCCAGTAGCCACAAATGGGTCTACAGCTGCTGCTCGGGTGTGAGATTTTACCTGGATGAATCCTACGGATTTCCATGGAGAAAAGGTGGGAGAGGACCCACAAGAGTTTGTTGATGAAGTCAGGAAGATTACCTGTATCATGGGTGTCAACTCCTTCGAGAGTGCTGACCTGTCTTCCTACCAGCTTAAAGGGGTAGCTCAGGTTTAGTATGAGCAGTGGAAGGAGGGGCGACCAGCGAGAGAAGGATCGGTGGAGTGGGAGGAGTTCCACACATCTTTTCTGGATAGATTTTTCCCCCGGGAGCTGAGAGAGGCGAAGATGGGAGAATTTATGAACCTGCGACAGGGCAACAGAATAGTAGAGGAGTATGCTCTGGAGTTTACCAGGTTGTCAAAGTATGCTCCAGAGATAGTAGCTGAGCCAAGGGCTCGCATGCTGAATTTCTTCAACGGAGTATCTAATCTGGTCCTCAAAGAGTGCAGGACCGCAACGTTGATCAAGAACATGGATCTTTCTAGCCTAATTGTTTATGCTCAACTGATTGAGGCCGAGAAGCTTAAAGATATGTAGTGAAAGAACAAGCAGGCAAGAACCGGTCATTCAAACTTTGGCCACCAGAGATCTGGCGGTGGTAGCTGCCCATAGCAGCAACAGCAACAGCAACACAGGGCCCCAGCACCTAACTTAGCCAGCGCCCCAACCTTTCGATCCCGCCAGGATTGGAGGGGTGGGTCATCTCGCACTCAGTCTCAGGCCCACAGTTCACGGAATAGGTATCAAGTGTGCCCCAAGTGCGGCAAAAATCATCCTAGAGAGTGTCTACAGGGTAGAAAAGGCTGTTTCAATTGTGGACAGCTCGAGCATCGAATTAAAGAATGTCCGTTAGCAGGGAGAGGGATATCATAATCCACTACCTCAGTAGCTCCAACAGGACAACCAACTCAGCGGGCCAACTCATCAGGTACAGATAACGGTCAGCGCCAGAATCATTTTTATACTCTCTCGTCTCATTAGGATCAGGAAAGCTCACCTGCCGTGGTTACTGGTATGTTACGTCTCTTCCACCTAGACATATATGCCCTCTTAGATCTAGGAGCTACTCTTTCATTCGTGACTCCATACATAGTAGTTCAGTCCAACACCAGTCCAGAGGTCCTCTCAGAACCATTCTCAGTCTCCACCCCAGTTCGCAAGTGGACTTAGAGCCAGCCGGGTATATAAAAATTGCCGAGTCTCAATCCTGAATAAAGTAATTCCAGTTGATCTCGTATAGTTAGACATGGTCGACTTCGATCTTATTCTCGACATAGATTGGTTACACTCCTGCTATGCCTTAGTTGACTGTAGAACTAGAGTCATCAAGTTTCAGTTTCCAAATGAGCCTGTATTCGAATGGTCCGACAGTAGCTCAGTGCCTAAGGGTAGGTTTATTTCCTACCTTAAGGCTCAGAAACTCATTTCCAAAGGATTCCTTTACCACCTGGTTTGGGTCATGGATTCTAACTCTGAGACCCCAACCGTTTAGTCAGTTCTAGTTGTCAGCGAGTTCCCAGATGTGTTTCCTAAGGATCTTCCCAAAGTTTCCCCCAAACGGGAAATAGACTTCTGAATAGATCTCCTCCCAAACACTCAGCCCATCTCCATCCCTCCTTATAGAATGGCTCCAGCCGATCTTAAGGAGATAAAGGAGCAGTTGAAGGACCTTCTTGATAAGGGTTTTTTCAGACCTAGCATCTCGCTCTTGGGTGCTCCAGTGCTATTCGTGCGTAAAAAGGATGGTACCTTCAGAATGTGCATAGATTACCATCAGTTGAACAAGGTCACAGTTAAGAACAAGTACCCTCTGCCCAAAATTGACGATCTGTTCGACCAACTTCAAGGAGCCAGTTGTTTCTCAAAGATTGACCTCAGGTTAAGGCACCATCAGTTAAGGGTTAGAGAGAGTGACATACCAAAAACAGCATTCAGAACCCAGTATAGTCACTACAAATTTGTGGTGATGTCTTTTGGGTTGACGAACGCCCCAGAAGCCTTCATGGATTTAATGAACAGGGTTTTCAAGACGTACCTAGATATGTTCGTCATTGTATTTATCGACGACATTCTGGTTTCCTCCAAAAATGAGGAAGAGCATGCCAATCACCTAAGGATAGCATTACAGACCCTCAGGGATCACCAATTATTCGCCAAGTTAGCAAGTGTGAATTCTGGTTGAAGTTTGTGAAATTTTTGGGTCATATGGTCTCATGTGAGGGGATACAGGTGGATCCTCACAAGATTGCAGCAGTGAAAGATTGACTCAGACCTACCTCCCCTACCGAAATCAAGAGTTTCCTGGGCTTAGCAGGTTATTAACGATGATTTGTGGAAGGTTTCTCCTCCATAGCATCCCCTCTAACCAAGTTAGCCCAGAAGAAGGTGAAATTTCAGTGGTCGGATGAGTGTGAGAAGAGTTTTAAGGAGTTAAAAACTTGACTCACAACCACTCTAGTTTTGACCCTGCCAGAAGGAACAAATGGGTTTGTGGTATATTGTGACGCCTCTAGAGTTGACTTGGTTACTTTCTGGTGCAGCGGGGTAAAATGATAGCCTATGCCTCCAGACAACTCAAAGTTCAGGAGAAGAATTATCCAACTCATGACTTGGAGCTGGCAGCGGTGGTATTCGTGTTAAAAATATGGAGACATTACTTGTATGGAGCTCACATGGATGTGTTCACAGATATGAGATCCTTTAGTATGTGTTCACCCAGAAGGACCTAAACATACGTCAGAGACGGTAGTTGGAACTATTAAAGGATTATGACATAAGTGTGTTGTATCACCTAGGTAAGGCAAGTGTAGTGGCTAAATCCCTACGCAGACGGTCTATGGGAATGTAGNTAGCTCACATTGAGGAAGACAAGAGGGAACTAGTGAAAGAAGTTCACAGACTAGCCCGGTTAGGGGTGCAACTAGTAGACTCAGCCGAAGGTGGGGTAGTTATGCAAAGAGGGTCAGATTCGTCCATGGTGGTTGAAGTTAAATCTAAAAAAGATGAAGATCCAGATCTATTTAAACTCAAGGAAGCGATTCTCAGAAAGGAGGTTGAGGCTTTCTCCCAAGGGGGAGATGGAGTGCTCGTTACCAGGGAAGGTTGTGTGTGCCAGATATTGGTGAGTTGAGACAGCAAATATTTTATGAAGCACACAGCTCGACGTACTCCATTCACCGGGTGCTACTAAAATGTACTGCGTCTTGAGGGACATTTACTAGTGGAACGACATGAAAAGGGACATTGCCGAATTTGTAGCTAAGTGCCCAAATTTCCAGCATGTCAAGGTAGAGCATCAAAGGCCAGGATCCATGACCCAAGACATCAATATACCCATGTGGAAATGGGAAGAAGTAAATTTGGACTTCATTACAAGTTTACCTTGGACTCGCCGGCAGCATGACTCAATCTGGGTGGTAATAGATCGGATGACAAAGTCAGCTCACTTCCTCCCAGTCAAAACCACAGACTCAACGGAGGACTATGAAAAACTATATATCCATGAGTTATTCAGACTTCATGGCGTTCCCTTGTCCATCTATTCAGAAAGGGGAGCACAGTTCACCTCACACTTCTGGAAGTCTTTTCAGAAGGGAATTGGTACTCAGGTCAAGCTAAGCACGGCTTTTCATCCGAAGACCGATGGGAAAGATGAGCGAACCATTTAGACCCTAGAGGATATGTTAAGAGTGTGTGCAATTGATTTTAAGGGTAATTGGGATGACCATTTGCCTCTGATCAAGTTTGCGTACAACAACAGCTACCATTCCAGCATTCAGATGGCCCCATTTGAAGCATTGTATGGTAGAAGGTGTATATCTCCTATAGGGTAGTTTGAATTCAGTGAAGCTACTTTGAAAGGGCCATACTTGGTTCACAAGGAAATGTAGAAAGTTCAGCTCATCCGAGATAGGCTGAAAATAGCCCAGAGCCGTCAGAAATCTTATGCCGATGTGTAGAGAAGCGAATTGGAGTTTGCAGTTGAAGACTGGGTATACCTGAAGATATCACCAATGAAAAGGGTAATGAGGTTCGAAAAGAAGGGGAAACTTAGTCCTAGGTGTGTGGGACCTTATAGAATTTTGTTGCGTATCGGCAAGGTGGCCTATGAGCTAGAGTTTCCTTCAGAATTAGCAGCTGTACACCCAGTTTTCCATGTATCACTTTTGAAAAAGTGTATTGGAGATCCAACCTCTATGGTGCCATTGGATAGTGTGACAGCCAAGGATAGTCTCACCTATGAGGAGGTACTAGTCCAGGTACACCCAGTTTTCCATGTATCACTTTTGAAAAAGTGTATTGGAGATCTAACCTCTATGGTGCCATTGGATAGTGTGAAAGCCAAGGATAATCTCACCTATGAGGAGGTACCAGTCCAGATCCTTGACAGTCAGGTTTGTAAATTGATAAACAAGGAAGTAGCTTCAGTAAAGGTGTTATGGAGAAATCAGCATGTTGAGGGAGCTACGTGGGAAGCTGAAGCGGATATGATGGCTAAATACCCCACTTGTTCCCTACAAGCCCAGTTTTAGTTTGAGGTATTAGTTTTTGCCCTAGACCTCTAATCAGTTTTTCATGTTCCGTTCATGCGTGAAGTTTGTTTTATGATATGATATATGTATGTGATGTCTGAATTCAGTTCAACTATGTAGTTCTTTTCGGGGGTAGTCATTCCGTCAGTTTTCGGCTTAAATGATCAATATTTACATATGGTGATTGTATGTTTCAGGTTGCTGCTTGTTTCCTACATTTGTGGAGGAATGTTTCCAAGGGGGAGATATTGTAATACCCTAGAAGGGCCTAAGAATAGACCCGAGAGTTAAAGTTTGAAACTGTAGAAAAACCTAGAATTTGGGCCAGGACGACTCGAGGTACGAATCATGGTGAGGACCTACAACTCGTGACTCGAATCGTGATGAATTTCGGGAGGCTGAGGTCATATCATAGGTGTTCCTATGAATCGTGACGTGTAGGTATGACTCGTGGTTAGGATTCGTGGTGATATTCTCATTGGTGCTAGAGTGAGTCGTCACGGGTCATGGTACGACTTGTAGGATGTAGCAACGAGTCGTGATGAGGAGTCGTGGTTAAGTCATATTTGGTATAGGTGCATGGTACCATGACTGACAATACGACTCATAGGATGGTACTATGAGTCGTGGTATTTCAGTCGTGGCCAGATTCAGAAGATTGAAAAGTGGTGAGGTGACCACGAGTCGTGACTTCGTGGTACGACTCGTGGTTGGGGCCAGAACTGTTTTTTAGGGAAATTTCATTAAGGGCAAGTTCGACTTTTCTACACTTTTGGACCCTAAACCACGTCGTTTTAGCATTACTTTCAGACGTTTTAGTGGGGGTAATGGGTTCTGTCCCTCATTTCCCACTCAGACTTCCAAGAGAAAAGTACGCAGAGTTCCTCTCGGAGCATTTCAGAGCAACAACTAGGGAAGCCTTTTCTTCTCAGTTCCTCAAGGAAATTCTTCAAGTTTTTTCACCAGGTATGTGGGAATTCAGAAATTAGAATCCGGCTTAAGCTTTGATTCTTGAGAATTGTTTGCACCCTTGATAGTTAGGTGCTTCTATAATGATTGTATGTGTTAAAAACTCAGTTACATATATGTTATTCATATTCAGTTAGAAATTCTATATACTCAGTATTATTCTGGATTGTCAGTTCAGTTTCAGTTAAAGCACTACAACATCTAGTATTAGTCAGAAATGTCAGCTGATCAGTTTGACTCCAGTCTGTTCCCGAGGTGTCAGTGGTGCCTCCCAGTTAACAGAATCAGACTCAGGATTTATTTTATTTGGTCCATTAGATGGTCATGACATTCCAGTTATAGCTCTGACCAAACCCCGGACCCCAGTTCAGTTATCAGTTTGTTCTTTAGATGATTACGACGCTTCCATATATGCAGCTCTGACTAGTCTTAGAACTCAGTTTCCAAATCTGATCCCATATGACGCTCAGGGAACTCTCTAACAGTATCCCTGGGTCAGTATAGTCTTGGGCCCAGTTATTGAGCTATCCACTTGTCAATAGTAGTAGTAATAGGATTATCCATTGGGAGTAGGACTTAGCACCAAAAGGGTTGGGGTTCCAGGGCACCCAGGTTGCAAAACTACGTTGCCACGGTAGGTTATATATTTACTTGGCCTCATGACCCCCTTTGACAGTGATTCTCACAGTCCATGCCCTTATACACTGGCAAGCTATATTGGGTCCTACCGGTGGGGTGTTTACATGGAACTCCACGACTAGCTCACATGGTTATATGTCGATTATAGCCTCTCCCACTAGTTAGTACAGTTTACTCTCAGATTCTTCAGTACGGATCAGTTCAGTGCAGTATCTCAAACTCAGTATTTCAGATATAGGGCATGTTTATGACCATCAGCCAGGGTCATTTTTGACCATATTACTTTTATATCAGTTTATTCAGTTTTCAGCATTTCAGTTGGTCATTTCATTTCATACCAGTTCAGTTACTAGTACTTTCACGTAATTCATGTTTCTCTCGCATACTCAGTACATTCAAAGTACTGACACATACTTTTATGTTATATCGTTTCATGATATAGCTGCAGGTTCCCAGACTCAGCATTGTTACTCGTTGCGATTCGGATACTCCTCTACTACAGTAGAAGTGTGACTCCTCATCATTCGAGGGCCTTTTTTTACTTTCTTTCACTTGAATTATTATTTCATTTAGACTTAGAGTTAGTTGGGGGCTTGTCCCAGCAACTCCACAGTTAGATGGCTTTCAGACAGACATGGTTTTCAGATTTATCTTTATTATTCAAATGTTTTGAACTTTATGTTTTTAGACTTGTCTGTCATAAATGTTTTATGATATTATTTTAAAGTTCCATCGTGCATGTTTACTCAGAATACTAGTGAACAATAGACTAGGGTTGACTTGGGGTCACTTATGGCTTCAAGTACCGTGTTACGTCCAGGGTGTAGGCTCGGGGCGTGACAAGAGAAAAACCAAGAAGGTTAAGGGACATTGATGCCCCAAAAGGTCATCTGAATGTACTAAATGGAAGTATAGGGAACAAGAAGATAAGAGTGGATAACATGTTTTATCCCAAATTAGAGGCTCGTGTCCGAGATGAGCATTCGGAAGAGAGATTATGGAATTATTGGCTCGTGTTCGTGGAAGCATCTTGATGAGCAGATGAGTGAGAGGAGTACTGCGTCGATACAACACATGAATTTCTAGAGTCTCCTATATGTCATGACTAGAAGGACAGAAATAAGACCCTATGGAATGTGTGTACAGTGATATTCTATTTTAGTGTGTACGGTGATAGTAGAAATATTTCTTTTGGATGGAATGATTAGGATATGTTGGTTCGCCTATCAGGGGAATTAGTGTAGGTGACAACCATAGCCACTCGGGTCATGACAAAGGTGGTATCATAGCCCTATCAATCTCATTGTGCAAGGACGTCTAGTAGAGTCTTGTGGATTGGTGTGTAGAGATTCATTAGTTATCTTCGGGAGGCTATAGGATTTAGGAAAACTCCTTTCTTTCTCTCTCTTTCGTTCTATTACTTAATTCCAATTGGTATCTGGTGATCCAAATTGGTATCTAAAAACTTCTTTCTTTCTCTCACAGATGGTGAGGACACATGTATGAGGAGTCCAAGAATAGGCCTCAAAACTAGTGGTGGTAGCCATAGCTCATAGCAGAGGATGAGTCCGAGGCTGAGAACGGAGACCTGTTGTTACCAGAGGTAGGGGACAACTGCTGGTCTCGCCTGGAAGAGGTCGGCATCCCAAGTACCTCCAAAGTTCAAGATGGGGTAGCAGTCGAGATAGAAGTACGTATATAGGGAGGTGTTGTAGTCGCTTTGACTTCCTCCGAGGTCCTAGATAAGGTACTGAATCTTCTGAATGGCCTAGTGGGTAATGGAGTGGCTCCAGTGACTCCAGTAGGAAAACACTTGTGTGTAAAACATGTAGCAGTTGTAGCTCCCCACATGAATGACATTTTTGAGGCAGACATGTTTTCAAGGCTGGTGACTGGAACGGTGTTAACTAGAGAGGAGCATGATCTATTTTGGAGGTTCACGAAGATGAAGCTTCCCACCTTCTATGGCACCGAGACAAAGGACACCTATGAGTTCATCATAGACTGCCAGGAGAGACTCCATAAGATGGGGGTACTAAAGAAGTATAGGGTGGAATTTTTTACTTTTCAACTGATGGGAGATGTTATGCTCTGGTGGAGGGCTTTTGTAAAGTGCAGGCCGGCGGGGTCACCACCATTGACATGGACTTAGTTTTACTCCACTTTTCTGGAGAAGTATGTGCCTCACACCTTGCAGGACTAGAGGTGCAATGAGTTCACCGGGATTGAGTAAGACACCTCTTTAGTTATAGACTCTGAGACTAGATTCCACTTATTATCCAGGTATGCCTTACCATTACTATCCACAGAGAAGGAGAGGATCAGGCGATTTGTGAAAGGCTTGAATGTGGGGCTCCAGTTGTCATCTCTACAAATGGTCAGGTAAGACATTTAAGGAAGTGGTGGAATATGTGAAGAATGTGGAAGGGGTTAAGTAGGACAGTAATGCAAAGAACACTAAGAAGAAGGCTCAGAAAGGAGGTAGCTTTGGTGGTTCTTTCTCTAGGGCTCTGATTCCGTAGGGGTACTCTGGGCACCCAGTTTAATCGGTGGAGGTCCACCAAGGACTAGTCAGCTCCCTTCAGGTATAGTGGGGAGTACACAGATGGTTCGCTCAAATTTTGAGGCTCACCTTATCTCTTTAGTTCCTCTCTGAGGCTTGTGCTCAATAAGGTGTGTCACGAGCATGGCGAGTATAGCCATATTCAAAGATGGTGTCCCTTGTTTGGACAGAGTGGACAAATCATTCCACATCTAATTCCCCAAGCTCCAGCTATAGTAGGAAGGGAAGGTAGTGCCTTCAGCAAGGATCGCCCTCAGCTTGGGCGGGTAGAGGTGGAGCCCATCCTGGTAGGGGGTGTTCAAATAGTAAAGGGTGGCACTTAGTCCAATAGAGGGGGTACATATCCCCACAGGGGCGAGTCACAAACAGGTGATTGGGCTTATTTTTATGCATTCCCCCGGTTGACCTGATGTAGAGGCTTCAGATGTAGTCATTACATGTATTATTCTTATATGTGATTGAATAGCTACTACTTTATTTGATCCTGGATTTACTTTTTCATATGTCTCTTCTTACTTTACTGTAGGGTTGAATCTTCTTTGTGATATTCTTAATGCCCTGATTCATGTGTCTACTCCCCTTAGGGATTCTGTAGTTATGGATAGAGTTTGTCATGTCTGTTCAGTGGGATTTATGTGTTATGATACTCGGGTAGATTTAGTGATCCTAGACATGGTAGATTTTGATGTTATCCTAGGAATGAGTTGGTTGTCTCCCTATCATGCCATTTTGATTTCCATGCTAAGACAGTCACCATAGCGATGCTAGGCTTGTCTAGATTGGAGTGGGAGGGGAATTGTAGCCCTGATCCTAAGAAGTTTATCTCATATTTTAATTCTTGGAAACTGATAAAGCAAGGGTGTTCGTCTTACCTAGCCCATATTCGGGATACCAGTACAGAGGTTCCCTCCATAGAGTTTGTTTCGATAGTTCATGAGTTCCAAGAGGTGTTTGCTGTGAATTTTCTTGGTATGCCACCAGACCGCAACATTTATTTTTGCATAGACTTAGAGTCAGGGACCTAACCTATTTCCATACTGCCATAGAGAATAAAACCAACTGAGTTGAGAGAACTCAAGGAACAGTTGCAGGAGTTGCTTAGAAAGGGGTTCATTCGTCTGAGTGTCTCTTCGTGGGGTGCCCCTGTGTTATTTGTGCTGAAGAAAGATGGTAGCATGCAAATGTGTATTGACTACTATCAATTGAATAAGGTTACAATTCGAAACAAGTATCCCCCTCCCTAAATAGATGGCCTGTTTGATCAGCTTCAGGGTGGAATCGTGTTCTCAAACATTGATTTGAGGTCGGGTCATCATCAACTAAAAATCCATGTTGAGAATATTCCGTGGATAGCTTTATGGACCAGGTATAGGAATTATAAGTTCTTGGTCATGTCATTCGAACTCACTAATGCTCCAACTGCCTTCATGATCCTGATGAACGGTATTTTCAAACCCTATCTGGACTCCTTGTAATCGTTTTCATTGATGATATTTTGGTATGTTCCAAGACTAAGCAGGAATATGAGAATCATCTGAAAATTGTGTTGGGGCTGCTAAAGGAGAAACAATTGTATGCAAAGTTCATTAAATATGAATTTTGGTTGGAATCAGTGTTCTTTTTGGGGCTCGTAGTCCCCAAGGAAGGGATCATGATGGACCCACAGAAGGTGGAAGTAGTTCGGAATTGGGCTAGGTCCACCATGGTGATAGAAGTTCATAGCTTTATAGAGCTAGCTAGTTATTAGCACTGGTTTGTGAAAGGTTTCATCGCTATTGTCTCTCGGTTGACAAGGCTGACCTTGAAAGATATGCCATTTTAGTTGTCAGAGGAGTGTGAAGAGAGCTTTCAAAAGCGCAAGACCTTGTTGACCACAACTCCTATCCTGGCTCTACTGATGGAAGTAAAGACTTTGTGGTTTATGTGATGCCTCACGGTCTGATTTGGATGTTGTGTTAATGCAGGAAAGACAGGTCATTGTGTATGCTTCAATACAGTTGAAAGTGCATAAGAACTACCCCATGCATGAATTGGAATTGGCAGGGTGGTGTTTGCTTTGAACTCGTTGTGTGGTGTTCACAAACCATCGCAGCCTACAACATGTATTCGGTGAGAAGGATTTTACCTAAGACAGTAAAGCTAGATGGAACTGCTTAAGAACTATGATTTCATGATGTTGTATCATCCCTGGAAGGCTAATGTGGTGGCAGATGTTTTGAGCAGGAAAGCTGTAAGTATGGGTAGTTTGGCTTGCTTAGAAGGTACCCGGTGCCCAATGGCTAGAGAAGTTCAGACATTGGCTAACAGCATTGTGAGACTTATGTTGTTGGAGTCGGGTGGAGTATCGTCTAGAGTGGAGGCTAGATCATGGCTGCTAGATGAAGTAAAATCCAAGAAGTTTTAGGATACAAAGCTAAGTAAGATTCGTGACCAAGTCTTGCAAAGGGAGGCCAAGGATGAAGTCATAGATGATGAAGGGGTGTTGAGGATAAGGGGGCGTGTATGTGTTCCTCGGGTTGGTGATATCATCAAAACCATATTATTAGAAGCTCACAACTCATGGTATTCTATACACCTCGGAGTTACCAAGATGTATCATGACCGAAGCAACACTATTGGTGGAGAAGGATGAAGAGAGACATTGTAGAACATGTTGTCCAATGCTTGAATTGCCAGCAAGTGAAGTATGAATATTAGAAGCATGGAGAGTGCTCCAGAGAATTCCCATCCCAAAATGGAAGTGGGAGCGGATAGCAACGGATTTTGTCTTTGATCTTCTGAAGACCTTGGGGAAGATTGACTCAATCTGGGTCATTATCGACAAACTAACTAAGTCTGCCCACTTCTTGTCAGTTCAGGTAACTTACAAAGCAGAGAGGTTGGTCAAATTGTATGTCAAGGAGGTGGTTCAGTTTCATGGGGTTCCAGTGTCAATTATCTTAGACAGAGGTACGTAGTTTACTTCTAATTATTCTTTTGGAAAACCTTGCAGACTGAGTCGAGCAGTAGGCTGGACTTGAGTACAACATTCCACTCGCAGATGGATGGACAGTCAAAGAGGACAATCCAGGTGTCGAAGGATATGCTTCAGGCTTGTGTAATAGACTTTGAGGGCCATAGGGTTAAGTTCTTACCTTTGGCAGAATTTGCATACAACAACAGTTATCACTAAAGCATTGGCATGGCGCAATTTGAGGCCCTATATAGCAGAAATTGTAGATCCCCTATTGGTTAGTTTGATGCATTTGAGGTGAGCCCATGGGGAATTGATTTGTTGACGGAATCCTTAGAGAAGGTAAGAATAATCTAAAAAAGGCTTGTGGAAACCCAAAACAAGCAAAAGAAGTACGGTGACTGCAAGGTGAGAGACATGGAGTTCATGAAGAAAGAGTAGGTTTTGCTCAAGGTTTCCCCAATGAAAGGGGTGATGCGGTTTGGAAAATGGGGAAAGCACAGTCTAAGGTACATTGGACCATTTGAGTTCCTTCGACGTATGGGGGAGGTAGCTTATGAACTAGCCTTGCCTCCATGTTTGTCTAGAGTTCATCCGGTATTTCATGTATCCATGCTGAAGAAATACCATGGGGACGGTACTTACATCATTCGATGGGACTCGGTGCTGCTTGATAAGAATTTGTCTTATGAAGAGGAGCCGGTAGCTATATTAGATAGACAGATTTTCAAGTTGAGATCGAAGAAGATTGGAAATATAAAGGTTCAGGGGAAAAATCGTTCGATGAAGGAAGCCACTTGGGAGACCGTGATGGACTTGCAAGAAAAATACCCCCAGCTGTTTGTTGCGTCAGGTATTTTCCTTTCTCTTGCTTTCTTTTGATCGTTCGGCCGCGAACTGTGTTTTAATTGATATCTAATGTAATGATCAATCCGTTGTTTCGGGGGAATTAAATCTAGAGAAAATCTTCGCCTAGGTAGATGTGGGGAGTATTGGAAAATTTGGATTTAAGACTTGTGTTAAGGGATGGAAAGTGTATAGGAAATTCTGAGCTACTAGTTAACAGGGACCGCTGCAGCGGTGGGGGTTCTGCTGCAGTGAGATCGTCATAACGGTCAGAGGTTCGCCATAGAAAGGAGGGAGAGTTAACCATCCAGACCACTGTGACAAGGTCCTAACTGCCACAGCAGGTCAGCTGCAGTGGATGACATGAGGCAGTGTGATGGTTTAAATTAGAAATTTGGGGTCTTTTACGTCATTACTCTAAGGCACAAACTCTAAGAGCAGAAGTGCAGTTTTGAAAAGGCAAACCAATTTCTCCTTTCAAAGGTAAGATTCCTACCTAGTTCTCTTCCCATTCGATTTCCTTACAGCCTAGAATCAAAAAGGTAGTCTGTAATGATAGAATCCTAGCCAAGAACCTTAGGGCTGTGAAACTAGGACCAGGGTTATGGGAATGACTACGTGATGATCTCTAGACTTAAATAGTGGAGAATGATTATTTATTGGGGGAATGTGAAAGTAAGAATATTGATTTTGGGGTATTTTGAGACCGGGTGTTGGCAAAATTGAGATTTCTATCATTTTTGTTGCCTATAAAGAGTTTAAGGAGTAGAAACTTCTTGGAATAGGTATATATTGCCTATGTAGGGGATAGAATGTGATGAATTGACTCATGAGATATTGTTTGACCATAATTTTGGGAGAATGGGGAAGAATCAAAATTTTATGCCCGAATGAAATGTTAGATGATTGAATGTGACTCTTTTACTTATATATAGATTTTGAACGTTTGAAGGCACTACGTAAAGGTAAAGCTCCTGCGGAGTAGTTGTGTTCTCTTTTCCAGCAATCGAGGTAGGTTATGATTTTATAAGGAGTTTGTCATGATCTGAGTTTACACCTTAGTCGTAGCACAGGACAAGGAACCCCGAAAGGCTCCAAGTCTACCCATGGTATAGTCATAGCATATCACTTATCGATAGAAACAACCAACAACATGAATAAGCGAAATTTAATTGCAAGAATCTACTTAATAACCATAATTACAAATGTAACAACACTTGATACAATGTTGAATCTATCTAGACAAGTCTGAAATCCATCTACTAAACTAATGAGTAGCTGGGACAAACCCCCAACTAACTCCTAAAATTTGAAAATTAAAACCTGAAGAAAGTATGAATATAAATCACGTCCTCGGGAGATGAGGACTCACCACTAGCAGCTGAGAGGAAATGAAGCGTATTTAACCACAAGGCTGAGTCTGGAGACCTGAATCTATATCATGAAATGATATAGCACAAAAGGTGTGTGGTC
>JACEIK010002307.1:139518-158553 GCA_018107945.1 Datura stramonium
ATATATTATAGCCTTATTAAATTATATTTGAATATAAATATTCAATACAAATAAATATTTACTTGAAAATCCTACCACGTAAAGGTTGCCGCAAGTGTAATTCATGGAGGACTTCATACGAAAAAGTGCAGAAACTTTGGGATTGACTGTTGCGTGATCCCAAAAGATATCTAGTATGATACAATAATTTATAAACAAAAAAAAGTGACATAAAACAAAAAGTGAAGGTCCCTATTAACAAGGAAATTGCTTAGAAGAATTCCATACCCAAAAAACACAAAACTCCAACCAATTTTTTCTGAAAATTTTTCCATATACATGGAGTAAGTTGTTGTTAAATACTATGTATAGAGAGAAATTCTTCTACAGCTCAAAAAACCATTCTCCCAATTCATCAGTTTCTTCATTATCAGCCTGCTGAAAATGACCCGTAAGTTCCATCGTTCTCTTCTTTCTTACCACTTATTTTCCCCAACTTCAGTTTCTTGGTTTCTGCAAAGTTTTAATTTTTTTGGTGAACCCATATTATCTTTTACCTTGGGTAGTTTGTAATCCTTGTTTAATGATAACCCCTTTGAAGTTTGCTTATTATTTTCAAAATATGACTGCGTAATTCTGAATATTTTTGTCATTGTTGCTTCTTTTGATCATCGGATGCTTTTTTCTTGATATATACTGCAGTAGAGGATATGGGTAATTTTTTTCCCTTTTGCTTGGTCGATATAGAAATTAAAGTTGAGACCTTGCGATACTTATTTAGTTCTTTTTTGGGAATTTATCAGATAATGAGTTGACTGACTTCTATTGTAATTTAGTTCATTAAGACCTCTAAGCTGATGATTATTGGTTATTGGTGGGTGATTATGCGTTTTCCCTGGCTTTGACGCTTTGTTTTTAGAGAATATTTTGTGTTATTGAGAGATGAAATCTTTGCTCATATTGTCCCTTTTTGTTGTTATTTTAAGAGCTCGATCATTACAATTGCTCTGCTGTCCACTTTGCTTCTTAATTTTATATGGCGTAGTTCTTATTGTTTTTTCTTGTTCCTACTCAAACACCTCAAACTTGTAATCTATTCATCTCTTAATAGTGTGTAGTATTTGTTCTTATCAGTTCGATATGTGGGCCATCGGCCCACATGATATTAACTCAATTTTGATATTGTGTTGTAACCCTTGTGCTTGAAATCTCTCCGTACTCTTATCTGCTAATGGCGTTATAGATTGGTTACTTATGAGTTATGAAGTTGTTTCCTATTGAAAAGTCTGGGAAGTTTCCAGCTTCCTGTTGTTCTCAGATGCCAGGGTAGTTGATATTGATTTGTCTCCTGTTTCAAGAAAATTTCCCTCAAGGATTTTAAGATGTTAATAACTTTGAAATTACGTCTGTAACCTATACCTTTTGAAGTTTTTTGAGGAAGCTGAATTAAGCTGCATTGGAGTTGCTCAGTGATGTGCTTGGCTGCCTAGATTTATGTCTTTGGAGTTATGCGTCAAAATGTTTAATCATGATGTTTATGCATATCATTGCTTTTGGTAGGCGACACTGCTACTTGGATTAGGACATTGCCTAGTTTGTAAATGATTGCGAAGCCTGATCAGCATATAGTCTCCTAATTGATTCATAGATTGCACCCATGGAGACAATCAGAAGCAAAAGTTGGGTTGGGAACATATACCACAAGTTTGAGGCTGTGTGTCAAGAGGTTGATGAATTTGTAACTAAGGTATGTAAATGTGATCCATTTTGGCCATTTACTACTTCCAAGCACTTCAGTATATCTTTTTTTGTCTCTGGTTGTTTTGTTTCAATGGAATCTACATGTTACTATGATTTGTTGGAATGGACAAAACTTTCTAACTATGTTACAAGTAGTTTCGGTTTTAATTTGACTTATTTGTTAACTATTAGGACACAGTTAAGTATGTTGAGAACCAGGTGCAAACTGTTGGTGCAAACATGAAAAAGTTATACTCTGGTGTGGTGCAAGATTTTCTTATCCCACTGGACGATCATGTAAAAAGAGAAGCACAAGCTGTCAATGGGAAGCCAAAGCACGCCGTTGGCACTTATACTAGTACAGTGACAGGCACTACACAGAACCCTATCAAAGAGCAATCATGTCTGGATCAGTATGCTAACAATTCCCTTGAAAGCCATAATACTTCAACTTCAACTGAACTTGATGGTGTGGTAGCTCCTGAAGAAGCAGAAATTGATCTTTCTGTAGGAAATGAATGTGCCACTGCAACTTGTAACAACTTTAGTAAGGTTTTTAAAGAGAATATAGCAAGGAAGGGAGCACTGGTAGATGACGGATCAAATACTTCAGAAGACAGAATTTCATCTGAATCCTGTTCTGACAAAGATTCAAAAGATACCATGTGCTATAGCTTTTCAGATGATGATAAGCGTTTTTCTGATGTATCAAGCTCTCAGATTATACTACAAGATTATATCATCAAGGAGGAACAACCACTGGCTAAGGGATCAAGTTCATTTCTGGATAATTTGTCTAAATCACAACTCAGAGCCTCTATGAATGAAGAGCTGTTTGATAGTTCTCCTGAAGCTATCAACTGTATTTCTAAAGTACCAAGTAGTCAAATAGTTTTGCAACAGAACATCACTAGGGAGGTGCAACCAGTCGCTGATCAATCAAATTCTTTTGGAGATATGGCTTTATCAAAGTCATTACCATTCTCAATGGAGAAAAGTCATGGAAATTCCATCACGGCTAAGTTACCTCATCCAACTTCAATTTTTGATATGTGGACCTTCCCGGAGGATGAGAGAGGATGCAACAGGTCTTCTGATGCTGCTGAGAGCATTTCCAATGTTTCAACTACTCAGACGAACTTGCAAGACAATATCACCAGTGAGGATCGACTTGCATCCAATGAATCAAGTTCTGCCAAAGATAAAAGTTTGTCGCAAACCCCAGCATTTGCATCTGATGTACTTCCAACTTCACGAAATGATGCAGGATTTGGGGTGTCCATGACCGTGAATAGTTTTTTGGATGATGTTACTTATATTTCTGCAGAGTCAAGTACGTCCTGGGCATTTGAAGACGCTACAAGCAGATTCCAATCATCTGAACTTGTACTTTCTCGAGTTCTGGAGAATGAAAGCGTGGATGTAGACACTGGAATATCAAACTCTTGTCTGTCAGCAGAATCTTCAAGCCTATCAACTTCCTCAACTGGAAACTGTATGCAGGAAGCAGAGTCTGATTTTAGTATCTCCACTGGCCTCTCATCTTCCTTGTCTACTTCATTAGCGAGTACAAACAATGTTGTTTCTGTCATTCCAGCTCTATCAAGTACTCCATCATTGGCAGATTTCAGTGGTAAGTGGATTACTCTTTCAACCCTCTGGTGTAGTAGTAAAAAAGAAACACTTCCCACTTTTCTTCTCTCTGTTTCTACTTTCTTTTTCTTTCAGTTGTATCCACTGCTTCAATATATTTCTCTTTCTGCAGATGTAAATGCCTCCAGTTCTCAGGAGTTGGTTGGAAATGCTGGGTCAGTACAAAATGACCTTGAGTGGTGTCCAAGCCCTCAGTTGAAGGTTCTTATGTGTCCTGCAGAAATAGGTACTATGTGGAAGAACTTTGTTTTTCTTTCTATCCTTTGAAATTCATGTGTTTCTAACAAAGTCGAAATTAAACTATGGCAATGTAGCCGAGATGATGATGCATGTATAAAATTATGAGAATAATGAGAATGAGTGCAAACTCGGATCTCTGCTGCAATACATGCTTATTACATAGTAGTTGATTGCCTGTGTGTGCCGCAGGGATGCTATAACACATCTTTAATTGTGGGTATGCAAACTTGGGGTGTATATGCAGCATGTGATCAAAATAATAGTAAAGAGTACAATTTTCCTTGCTCGCATTCTCTCCCATATAAAAAAGAAATGAACGAGTAAATTTGAGGGCGAAGGGATCATATTGAATCGAATGTTTTGTCTACTATTTCTTCAGTATTCTGAAATGAATCTCGTTGGATCAACTGTATTGCTTCGACTTTAAACTTATGGAAGAATAAAAGAGTTGCTCTTTTATAAAATTTGCCAGAAGATTCTGGACGATATACCTTCTTTGGAAGATTGTACCAGTTGATCGCTACTTCATTTCTGTTATATCCTCACCAGTTCATAGAACATGTAGTATCAATTGAGATTTACTTTCGAATCTGGCCAAGTCAGCATGAATAGGTTCAGTTTGTTTCACGGAGGTATAAACTATTTCTTTCTTTCTTTGGAAAAATAACGGCGAGGATTGATGCGAATCCATTTGAAGAAACTTGGGGGTTTATAGGTTGAGAGAAAATAACATGGAATTATACATGGCCATATATGTTGCTTATGTGTTTCTCGAGTCGGGGGTCTTTCAGAAACAACCTCTACCTCTCAGGAGATAGGGGGTAAGGTCTGCATACAATCTACCCTTCCCAGACCCCACCTGTGGGATTACACAGGGTATGTTGTTGTATACGTACTGCTTTCTCCATTTTGATGGCATCCTTCTCAAATCTGAGAATCCATGTTCGTGCTTCTTATCTGATGTTTACCTACTGCTTGATGGTTTTTGCAGGATGTATGAATGATAGCTCCATTGATCTTCCGGGCATGGAAACAATTGATCTAACTGACAACGGAAAGCTCAAGGAAAGCTGTGTCCTCATTGACAATAAATTACACAATTGCATTTCTTTTAGGCCAAGGAAATATAAGTCGTACAAGGTAGCCTCTCGTAAGCTTGCCTTATACTTATATCCTGAACTCAATTAACGTTCAACTTTATCTGCTATACTACAGGAATTAATACAGGAGGCATTTGCTTCTAGAAAGAGATTGATAAAGGAATACAAGCAACTGGCTGTTTTGTATGCAGACGTGGATGCTGAAACGAGCCAGCACGCTGAGCTCTCTCAGATACCTTCTCTTCCTTCACCATGTTTACACTCAATGGAATCATCCACTTGCAATATCTGTGAACCTGGGTGGGAGCTCCTGTAAATGAGCCTGCCCCATGTTAATAATTTCTGCTGAGAATTCTCTGTAAAGGTTCCACAAAAACGGTTAGCTGCAAGTGAGCTAATCACAAGTCGTCCTTATTGTGAGATAAATGGTAGAAACTATACCTTCTTTTTCTTCCTTTTCAGGCTTGGCAAGGCTTTTGGAATCAATTTTGCATAAATATCATTCTGTTCAAATGCTATGAGCATTTTCATCTCTTTGTTCACTTGTGACATGGTCTCTGCAGTGACTATATTTTGTTCTCTAACTTTGTCTACACTTACATATCTGGAGAAATATGGTCAGATGGTATATCATATCATACTAGTAATATATTGGAAGTGCCAAAATGCTTCAGAGTTCTACACAATCTCTTGCCATGATTAATGATTTATTTCCCTTCCTTTGGAAAGTAACCTGTGCAACCAATTACGCCTGTTGCTGCATGTAGTCAGTACTGTTTCCCGTCTAAGTCTAAAAGGAAAAGGGTTGTGGTAAGCTGACAGTCCGCGTAAAATTAGTTATTAGTCTTTGAAAATTCATAGAGATAGAGTCTATTTAACTTGCATGGATTGGAGACGTAGTTATTGTTATATTATTGTTGTTGTCCTAGACTCCAGCAGTTATAGCAGTGCATCTGGCTACAGCTGGAGAAGTCAATGTAACAGTGCTAATGATAAGTGTATTTTCCTTAGTAAATTAAAATTTTAATATTTAGATACTATACCAAAAATACTAAATTTTATATTTTTCCATGTTATAATAATACTAATTTTTATCTTTTCTAGATTTAAATATGACATTTAAAGTATCTCTAAATCTAGATAACTTTTTACGATGAACAAGTTTAAGAAGAGCGGAAGACATTGAATTGAAGATTTTTCAAGAATGAATTGATGTTCCTATTTAATCAATAATTATTTTTGATTGTCTTGCTATTCACTTTGATTTTTTGAGTCACAATCATTATGTAGAAAATTAAAAATTTAAATCAAATTAATAAACTTACGATTATTGAACAAATCTGAATAGCATAATTTTTGCACTGTTAAAATAATATTTGTCGAGCATTCGAATTTCAAATAAGATTTTTTCCCACACACAAAGCAATCATTCTTAATCACATATTCCGAATTTTTAAATTCAAACTCCTAAATGCATAATTATCTTCATTAACAAGCGTTTTTAAAAGCAAATTTAAATTTAATCTAATTTTAATATGAATATAAAAAATAAAAAATCCGAAATCCTCGAAACTCACAATTTTACTTTTTTCATAAATGAAAGCTTTTTGTATTGCAAATAGATAGTGGCGTCTCCAAACACACACCACAACTCCGAATTTGTTTTTCCTCCGCCGTAGCGTTTTACCTTTCCCTCCTTTCTTTTGTATAGTCCCAATGAGGACTTCCATGTTGAAATCTATCGTCCGCCGGAGCTCCACTACCGGCGCATCCTATGTCTCCCGCCGTGGATTTGCATCGGAATCCGCACCGGAGAGGAAAGTCGCAGTTTTGGGGGCAGCCGGAGGGATCGGCCAGCCATTATCTCTTCTCATGAAGCTTAACCCTTTAGTATCCAGGCTTTCACTCTATGATATTGCCGGTACTCCCGGTGTCGCTGCTGATGTTAGTCACATCAACACTAGATCTGAGGTTGTTTTCTACTTTCTCTCTCTCTTCCCTTTTATGCTTGGAGTTCTCTATTTTTCATATGCATGGGTATTGGCAAAGATTGATAATGAGGACTTGGGATAGTTAATTTGGGACTGAGACGTAGTTGGTAGGTTGATTAGTTTTTCAAATATGGATTTTGATCTCTTGAATATTGGGCTCGGATCTGAATTACGTTAGTCAATTTCACTATTGAGTTCAATTTTATTGCTCATTTCTAGGCTTTTACTTCATTCCACACTTTACTCGACTATTTGAGTGTATCTTTCCCCTCTATCACATAAATATGCATAGATTCGTGAATGAGTTATGCAAGTACAAGGTTTTCTGCTGGAAACCAGGCGTGTATCAGTAGTGCGGAGTTCAATAGGAAATCATTTTTTCTTGTTAAGAAGAAAAACAAGCACTTATTCTTTGCATCAGTAACCCGTTATATTTTCAAGATGATATGATCCCAATGTTGTTTGATGTGTCGGTAGTTTAACAATTCGAAGCCCATGTATCTAAATAGTGGTTGTGCCAGTTTATGGTTCTCTTCCCTGAAATTCTTATCTGTAAACATATTTGTGGACTTCGCAGGTTGCCGGTTTTGCAGGAGAAGAACAGCTAGGGCAGGCTCTGGAAGGAGCTGATGTAGTTATCATTCCTGCTGGGGTGCCCCGAAAGCCTGGTATGACCCGGGATGACCTGTTCAATATAAATGCGGGTATTGTTAAATCTCTTTGCACGGCCATCGCTAAGTACTGCCCCAATGTGAGTAAGCTTGTGCAATTACGTCTGTATATTGGTTATATAGGAGTTCAGGTGTTCTCAAAAGAGTTACTGATTTTTTTTTTTTTTCTGCTGCGTCATCTGATCAACTTAAAGGCTCTTGTCAATATGATCAGCAACCCTGTGAATTCCACTGTCCCAATTGCTGCTGAGGTGTTTAAGAAGGCTGGAACTTATGATGAAAAGAGGCTCTTTGGAGTTACCACACTTGATGTGGTTAGGGCCAAGACTTTCTATGCTGGAAAAGCTAAAGTAAATGTTGCTGGTATGCTTCGTAGAGTACCTTCTGGATTTAAATTGGTTTTGTTTCACTTCACATAAAACAATAAGTTCATTCAAACCTGTCTACTTTACTCACTTTTTGCTACCTTGTTCAGAGGTCAATGTCCCAGTAGTTGGTGGTCATGCTGGCATAACTATCCTCCCATTATTTTCTCAAGTAATTTTTCGTGTCCCTTGTTGAATCTTCCTCTTTTTAGTATGTACGCACACATCTTTTTGATGTTGTAAGAGTTCAGTTGAACTCTTTTTAGTATGTATTCTTTAAGTTAATAGGTGAATTTCCCCCTTGTGGATTACTGAGTTTTGTTTTCATCACTAACTTTTGGATATAGGCCACTCCAAAGGCGAATCTATCAGATGAGGAAATTGAGGCACTCACGAAGCGAACCCAAGATGGTGGCACGGAAGTTGTTGAGGCCAAGGCTGGAAAGGGTTCAGCCACCCTCTCAATGGCGTATGTTTCCACCTAGTGCTTTTGTTGATTTATTTTAGCTTTTGACCTTCTGTAAAGGATTTTTTCTTTCATTGCAAGATTTCGTTGTATTTGGGTATAAATACCTGCTCAAGTTGTGCTGCTTTCCAGAATCAAATATTTAGGGATGTAGGACTTTATGATGATTCTCCCTCCATAATTTAAACTTATTTTTGCATGTTCCATCAGATAATCACATGTGAAAATAGCACATGTTGCACTTCATGCAATATAGTACTCTAGAGAACTCGCCCTTTTCAGAAAATTAGTAGAACTGGAGAAGAGATGGAGAAATAAAAAGATCAGAAACTTCTTTGCTATTACTGGCACAAACCGCTTTAATTGTCGACCTTTACTGTTTGATAAGTCGGGTCTGAGCAGTTAGTTTTACTTCTGCAGCTATGCTGGCGCTATCTTTGCCGATGCTTGCTTAAAGGGGTTGAATGGGGTCCCTGATGTTGTGGAGTGTTCTTTTGTGCAGTCTAATGTCACCGAGCTTCCCTTCTTTGCATCCAAGGTAATAATCCTTTCCCCATCCTACAAAGGCACTCAAGGTCATATTTACTACTATCGGGTCTCCATTGAACTTTCCTTTCTGCTGGATAATTGACATTTTTTCCTTGAACTGTCCGATTCATTTGGTCACTGCCCTCTAGCCATGTATTTAGGTACCAAAATTGCTTAAATGCGAGGTAAAAAACAATTTTTGTTCTTCAAGTTTGGGTCCAGGAAACAGGAAACAGGACCCAATTTTTGTTCTTCTGTCTGTTTAATCTGTCAGTCTATTCTGGACGTGTGCAGCATAGTTTTGACAATACGGGTCATTGATTGATCTCGATTGTGGTATGTGTCATGTGTGGAATGGTGGATAGCTTTTCAACAGGTGTATCTCAATTGTGTTAAGAAGTAAACTGACATCCTAGGTTATTAATTGTTCTGTGTTATTAGCTGACTAATGGTTGCTTCACTTTTACGTACCATATTTGCGATTTGACCTCTTACTAGTTGGTCAATGCTTTTGCTCTTTCAGGTGAGACTAGGGAAAAATGGAGTGGAGGAAGTCCTAGGTTTGGGCGCACTTACAGACTACGAGAAGAAAGGGCTTGAAGCTCTTAAGCCAGAGCTGCTCTCCTCCATTGAGAAGGGAATCAAGTTTGCCAGAGAGAACTAAAAACAAAATTAATTGGTCTAGTTTTCCAGAGTTCAGTTTTGGATCCCCTTTTGGGCAAATGTTGTATCCTTTGCAAGTTTCTTGCAGCCGGAGGCGTAGATTTAGCTCTCAATATATACACCAAACATTTCTAAAAATATAATGATTGGCAATGCATTTTGCCTTAGTGTGGAGGTGTTATTCTCACTTGGATCATTTTCAAATTATGGTTAGAAGCAGACAGCTGATGTGAGACTAAGAATGTTCATGATCAATAACTTTATTTACTTCATTTAACCTTTTTCTGTTATTATACATTTATACTTTTGAATGCGACAGGAGAGAATACGTTCAGCAGATTTCCAGTATAACTATCTATGCACATAATAAAATGCTTGGTGAATGAAAAAAGAGTTGAACCACAAGCAACAGGTCAAGTCCTTATCAAATCCTTGGCCTTTGTCACATGTTTCATTTCTAATATGCCTATTATTGCCTTATAAAATTCGTGAGATACTTCCTTCCTGCATAGTGCAATGTCACCCTACAACTGCACGTTCACTATTTGAGTGCACTGCACGTCCAGTTGTTGAAAGGGGAACAGAGCCCCAGCTCGTTGAGCAGCAAATATACAACACACGGATGTCTAAACCATTTTTCATATGTATCAACAATGCAAGCATATTAAGATATAGCAGCTCATGTTACCAGACGAGAAACAAAACAAGGAATCAGGAACTTCAACCCACATATAAAGGCTAACTTCAAAAGTACATAGCAAGCCATATGATAAGGGCTTATAAGAGCTCAAAATAAGCAAAATACAGTAACCCATCATTCATCAATGCTGAAGTTAATAACCTGCCAGATTATGCCAGACAAAGATTGAGAAAATATGTACACCCCCTTACTGTCATTCCTATTTTCATTCCTAATGGTGTTTTCACAATGCAATAAATACTCCCTGAGCAAACAAACAATACGCATCAGCCTATTATGCTCTTTGTACACCCAGGTTGCAGCTGCAGGACCCTGCATGATCCTGCAAATTGTTGACAATGAACACTGAAATGGATAAATTTCAGCACCAGAGTTTAACTTAATACACCAAACAGGTGTTAAATATCTCGCAATACCACCATAACCACCTTCTGTGTATAGCTTTGACAAGCTATATAACGAGAAGAATGAAGAGCCAACAGTTCATATTCTCCCAAAATCACTAAGGCAAAGGGCCCAACCTAGGACTTTCTCCCATACTGGAAGTTCTTGAAAGAAACTATCATATGCAAGAGCCACAAGACGTCTTTCAGATGAGTGTTTGAACAGGCGTCCGCTCCAATGCATTCATAATCAAAATTTCCTGCAAAAACCATAAAATAGACAAAGTTACACAACGCTTTCTGATGATAGGAAGAAACACAATGGCAATGTAGAAATAGAAGGCAAAGAATCATAGAATATACAAAGCATCAAACCAATGAAAACAAATCAAGAAATAGTCGATGAAATAACACCATAACAGTTCCTCCACTAACTTCTTTGTTTCATAGAATTACTATGCCCCAGTTTAGTGATAAATTCAAAGGGGAAAAGAAGTTTTCCAAGCAACAACTGTAACAAACCTATCTTCCCCTTCTTTCCACTATAAAATGGAGTTCCTAAGTGCATGAAACAACCGAGGAGCCAGAATAACAGATTGGATAAGAGGATAGAAAGGAAAGTCACAGGAGTGTGTTGTTCAAGAGAGGGAACCTGGTGAGTAGAATAGGGTAACTAAGGAAACAGGGCTAGAAAATGGGTGTATCTGCTAATGATCATACAACCTCTTCTTTTTTGGGTTAAATGATATTTCACTTTCTCCAAAACTACTAAAAATATTTTTTTCTGCTTAGGAAAGATCTGCGGAAGAAACACTAGAAGATTAAACATATTTTCTTTCTAATTTCAATAAGCAATGTCCTAATTATATGCTAGGCATGGATAACTAATGAAAATAGTGTAGGTACAGCATCTTCCCTTGTTCTTCTTTCTCTTTTTTGCGTAAGGATGGAGAGAGGTCATCACGGGGCTATACAGATAACAGAAATCCATTGACTCTTCCTTGCAGATTAAGCGGAACATACTGGAGTTCCAATACCAAACATCTAGGTTGTAAATAGAAACAAAAAGCAAGATTGGATTTGTTAACGGCCAGTCAATTTGCATGCATCTCCACTATTCCCCTAGGTACCCGCCACCTCCCACCCACTTAGAACCGAGTAATTCCTGCCAAACAAGGCTTAAGCAGATGGCAAAAAATCACTCAGTGCTTTTTGTATCTACTGGGATTCGAACCATATTCTCACATGATTTTATCCCACTTTATTGACCACTGTGATGCAACTTAGGTGCAATAAAAGACAAGATTTACTACCAAAAAAAGTGTGTAATTCTCATTGACCTTGTAGAATAATAAGACTGCCAAAAAAAATCCTGCAATTCTACTCTAATTCCCTTTCGTTTGTGATTGCTAATAGAAAACATATACATCCTCACTCTTAGTGAGGGCACACATCTATTTATTTATTTCTTGATTAGGATTTATTTATGTACTTTGTATCTGCAGCAAGTCCTAGAAATGTAAATATTGCCAATTTTAAACATTATCAATCAGCTTATTATGGAAGTATCTATGCAGCTCCCTCATATTGACAGTACATTCACCAAGTGATGGAAGCAACAGATAACCTGGTATGGAAATGCCCTCCTTAAATTGGCATCTGCATGGTGGGGTTCTGGATGTCAGAAAAGGCCCAAAAAGTGAATGTACCACCACGGAAAACAAACAGAACCTTAGAACTAAGAGTATTTATGTAATAAAAAGCATGATTTGCTGATCACTTAAAGTATATTAGAACAATCCGTCCTTCCTTTATTTCTTTTTTTGGGATAACTAACACCAGGCTTTTTAACATAATAAAACGGGAAACAGTAGCTTAAAAATGGAAGAGTAAAAACCCAAAACAAAATATAAAGACCTGTTTTTTTTTTCCTATTCCGCTTTGTTAAAATTCCCTTATTTTTCTTAATCAAAAGACACAAGTTTGAGTGGTTTCCAAGTGACAAATGTTTCCATCTGGTTAAATAATCATATTGATAAATGACGACGGTTGGTAATTCAACTCTTGAATTTGTTATTAAGAAAGCAGGTGAGTAATGGTTCTTTACGTGTATCAACAATTTGCTTGTTTTGGCTGTTTTTCTCTCAGTAATTTTCATGTGTATGGTCATTAGATTTAAATGCAATGGTCCAACTGGTGACCATATTAGACATGCAAGCAGTGGTGTTGCTTAACTTGTTCAAACTAGGCTGGCATTTTTCAGAGTCTGATCTAGCTTGAGCATCCATGAAAATGGAGTCCAAGCTGAAACGCCTAATTACCCCCTTACTTGCGTGTGTTAATCATCAGTTATATCTTATATGAGCCCATAAGGAATGATGTTTCTAACTTTCAGCTTCACTCACTACAGGGATGTCCGAAACCAGAAAAGCAAATGTGTAATTGTACAATCTGACAAGAATCTTTCCACTCGTCATGAAAATTTGTCCCATTACACCCACAGATATAACATTAATTCCATATCTGAACTGCCCTACCCTAGCTATTTTACGATTCTCATGCACTTGTAAGCTCCATTGCAAAGCTACTCCCCATCAAAACTAATCTATGGTGACTACTGACTAATGATAGTCCCTCCTTTCAATCAAAAGTTTCTAAGACTGCCTACACCAAAACAAATCTCATGCTCCAGATTCCAATGAAAATTTTCCATCAAGACAAATGGTTATTTGTTCTGTTCATCCCATATGCTATTTAGCATAACACCATAAGTGAACTTAAACATAATAATAGTCCTCAACAATATTTCCAGAAATAGTTAGAACTAGTATCACAGACACCACCAAACCAATGCTAAAGAGCATTTGCCTAATCATGCCATGTCACCAAACATCAACCTTACAAATGCATCAATCAAGAAGACTTAACAGAGGCACAGAATCCAAACTTCACTTTTCAAATAAATATGAGAAAATAAAAACAAAAATCTTGTATGGAAATAAATAAGTTCAGAATCATCAGAAAGGGGAAGGAGAAGGGGGAAGAGAACCTCCCACACAACCATAGGAAGATACAAGCACTAGCTAAATCAGTCTTACTCACATTAAGAGCTTATCATGTCCTCGGCGAATGCGCCGCCTCTGATCCAGATGCTGAAGAACTATCACTATCAGAATCTGCAGATAGTATAGCAAATTAAATTAAAGATGCTCCGAAGAACTTGCTGAAAATCAGTTAAACAATGAACAATCATTATGCATGTAGCGTTGAGACTTGCAGGAGAGTATAATTACCGCTAGAGGATGAGCCTGAATCACTGCTGGAACTACTAGAGCTGCTAGACCTACTTGCACTATCCGCTGGTCTTCCACCTTCGATAAGGGTAGCAGGAGTTGTATCCTTTTCACCTACTCATACATGACAGCAAGAACAATGAGTATTTTTCACCAAATGCATGAATCTTGAAACCTATCCAAGACAACAATTCATCGTGTGACACTTACCAATTCCATTTTCTTTCAGTGCATCAGCAACCACTGGCGTAGGGTTCTACAATGTAATTTTCACACATTAAGCATCTCAACCAGACAAACACACAATGATTAGTAGCGGGGGTGGGGGTTTAAAGAGAAGGATACATTAGAGAACAAAGCTCACCACAATTCGAGCAGCCTGAGCAGCTCCTTCCCTGGCTCGACGAGCAAGTTCAGCTTTTCTCTTGTACTTGCTAAAACTCTTTTTGAAATTTGTTACAAATCTATCAAGCTCCCAGAGTGTTTCTGCATCAACACTATCTATATCTACTTCAATCTCATCGTTGTCTTGACTAAGTGCCGAGTTCCTCTTCTTAATAATCTGAACAATTGCATCAAGCTTGTCTGGAGGTAAATTCTGAAGATTTGTGCTAAGTTTCTGCTTTTCCTCATATGTCATGTCTCTCTTATTGGGATCTTTTGCCTTAGGTTTCTTAGGAATTGGTGTCCTAGCAACTTGAACAATATGTGAAGTCTTCATCTTGGGACCAACCGGCCTAGTCATTGACTCAGATCTATCCAAAGTCTGCAGTTGACGGGCATGTGGAGCAAGAGAACGAGAAGCCACTGGGGTGTGGATAAAGGAAGGAGCATAAGAGGTCCTTCTTGAGGTGGGAGTGGGAGCACCACCATCATGATACGTTTGGTACCTCCAATCCGAATTGTACTCAGCCTCTATAACTGCCCATCTCTCTTCGAAAATCTCTGAGAGATGTTCGGCCATAACATGAACATCTTGCCCTCTAGGGTTATAAGTCATGGCATTACAAAAGACAAGTCGTACGTCTTCGGCAAATTCCCTTGGAGACTTGTACCAATTCTGAGATAATCTAGTCTTAATGGTGCCCAAATCCATAGGATGCTTAATGATGTCATGATAATCATGCAGCCCAAGAGCTTTCGCATTCACCGGCTCATTAAACACCCAACCATGCTTGTGTTTCATTAACCTCTGAAGCAAGCTGCTACAACTCCTAAACACCTGAAGTCTATGCTTATCAAACCCAAACCCGAACCCATCCTCTGGATCGGCACTATGCTTCCTCCCAGAGCCATTAGGCTTCAGTCTTTTATTGCTTTCAGGAGGCAGTCTATCCTTACCAAGGAGGAACTCGGAATTCCTGTAATACTGATTAGCCTTTGGGGTCCTTTTCTCCTTCCCCACAAAGTTACTAGAACCATTACTGTTTTCCACAATTAGAAAACTAGGTCGCTGGAATGATCTTGATCCAATGTGCACCTCTGAATTCATTCGCGCTAATGACCTATCCTTGATCACACCATTATCCACATACTGTGGTTGGCTGTAAGAGCTAATTGAACCACCAGGGACAGTAGTAATACTACCAGCATTAATGCTAACACTACCAGCATTAATATTACCACCACTTATACTAGTCCTATATGTTGCCAGCTGAAGCTGTTTAGCTTCGAGCTCCTTTACCAAGCTCCTAACCTGATCAAGCTCACTCTCTAGGCTCATACTAAGCTCTCTAATCTCATCCCTGGACCTCACTCCAGTTAAATTAATCCTAATTCTTTCTTGAATTCTTGAAATAACTGGCTTAACAAACCCATTTCCTGCTTCAAGATTGTCATTTTGTGGTTCATCTCTATGATTCTGCATTGTGTGCTGGATTCCGCTACTGCCTTCTGGGACTTCTCCAACACAAGGCACCACCATTTCCCCGGTGACGTTGCCGCTGCCACCGCCACTACCACCTTCAGGTGCATCTCTACCACTTGAACCCTCCGCTGGTTCCCGCACTTCCTCACCTTTATGCTCCACCAGTTGTCCAGCACCGCCACCTGTAGGTTCATCTCTACCACATGAATCTTCCGTCAATTCCCGCACTTCCCCACTATTACTCACTGCTACTTGCTCACTGCCTGTGCCGCCTTTAAGAGCCGAAGAATCCCGAAATTGAATTACTGCCTCCTTCTCCTCATGCTGGTGCGGTCTTTGCTGCTCTGGCGATTTTGATTTCTCGGCGTCGTCTAGGGTTTGGAAAGACGGCTGTGGCACATCATCATTCTCGTTCCTCTCCCTCCCGCTGTTGGTGGTAACCTCCGGTGCGGCTGCGGTTGATAAGACGGTGGCGGTGGTGGCCGGAGTATCGTCACTGTTTGGATTCTCTAGGGTTCTGCGGCGCTTGCGGGTATAGACTTTGCAGTTATCGCCCCAACGTAACTTATCTCTGGAACTCAAATTGTTTCCATCTGAATCCATACATGTAATCTCAACACAACAACCTCGCTCAAGGAAGAGGGATGAAAAAAACTATGCCCTAACCCTAAAACAGCCGAAATCCGAAGCACAACACAACACAACACCCTAGGATTGAAAAATTCCAAACTTCCCCCCTAAAACCCCATGGATTGATATGAAAACTGGAAACCTAGCTCCATCGGAATCAACAAAGCTTCGATTTTTCAGGGCAATCGAAGACGTTCGGAACTAGGGTTTTTCCGAAAAGAAAGAGAAAAACAAAATTTTCGAAAAGTTCAGAAAATAAGAAAAAATAAAAATTAATTTTTTTTAGGATTTGTGAATTTGGGGAGTGAGATTGGAGGATTTTATATTATTTATTTTTTTCGAGGGAAAAAGAGGCGGAGCTACTGAGAGAGATCCGAACTCTACTCACCTACTTTTCTTTTCAAGTACTCCTTCCTAAAAGACAATCTAGAATTAATTACTACTCTCAATTTCATATTTCGGGTTTGAATTTTACTGCATGTAAAATTATTTTTATTAAAAAATATTTATCATGTATTGAGTTTAAAATTATTATAGTTATATATTCAAAGTTAATGGAGTCTCAATATTCATACAGAACACCGAAAATCATGCGACAAGTTTAAGAAAAAAATACTAACAAATCAAAATCGACTTTGCTGCAAAATGGTTTCGAAAGCTTCCTTTTTGTTCATAATTTAATTTTGATTGGGCGTCAAAATCTTCTATAATTACTAATTGCACAGACATTTCTTCAAGTATTTATTTCCCTGCATTCATGTAAGGCAACTTCGGATGGTTGGCTATTAACTTTTGGTTGGTCATACTTATGGATGCTTTTGCTCATATTTTTTAAGTAATAATTAATACTCTTCGACGTATATTTTAATTGAATAGTGGATGAATTATCATGCATTTTATCGTAGTTTTTTGATATATCCTCAAAATAAGTTTCTCACAGTTTTTCAACGTCAATAGGATTACAATAAATCAAAATTGCCGCGAACAAGCTTCTAAGAGTTGATGGCAATTTAAAAAGGACAACCTCTCGCAAACATTCTGATATACTGCTATTTGATTCTAATAACCCTCTTCTTCTTTTTTTGCAGTTTCTTTAAAGGTTCCACACTATCTTTCGTTGACTGTGAGTTAAGTCTTCAAATGAATGTAGTTCTCTGACATGATTTAATAATACTGCTCATAAAATCTTTCCCCTCTCAAAGATTAGCTACGAGCATGCGATATTTAGTCATTATCACTAAAGAAGTTAAATTAAGCAGTGTCATAAAAATATAAATTAATACTCTGTAAGCATATAAATAAGTCTGTTTATATGAAGTCAGCTATCTATTTTGATGTGTTCTCCTAAAAAGGAAAAAGAAATAGTTGATGTAAACAAAAAAGGAGTATTATATACTAAATTAATAGACTAATTAATGTGTAATAAACTAGCAAATTTCAAAACACCTAATGTTATCACTATCACAAATTGTAAATATATATGTACCTACTAGTACATTTGTAATATCTTAGTTGGTTTTTAATGAAATTTCTCCTTAACCCCCCAAAAAAATATCCAAAAATAGTTAGATCTTATATATTTAAGCATTTAACTTGATATTATATATAAATTTAGAAGTGAAAATTTATAAAAGAAAAAATAGTATAGATGTAGCATAAATTCAAGAGAAAAATATGTCTAGCCTAATTATATTAAAATTAAGAGTTATGGTCACAAGAAAGAAAAACTTGAAAGAGAATATTGTTTCTTACAAAAAAAAAAAACCGTAAATATATTATTTTCTATTTTTTTTCATGATATAACTATAAGCATATATTTGTTTCGGGTATTATATCTTGATAGGTATATCTTTTAATATCGTAAAAGACTATCACTAATTTGATGTTTTTAAGATTCTCTAACATTTTTCCTTCAGTCATAGTTAAATCTGTCATAAAGTCAAAGTTTACGACCAAATCTATATATTTTAAATTGAGAATTATAATAGTGAAATTTTATTTATAGTGCAAGCAGTAAGATCTTTTGCACAAGTGTGATATGATTTGAGCAACTCTTTCTTAGCAACAAACATCTCTAGCCTTATGGTTTGCCTTTTCCCCATTACCGATTTAACTTTTAATAAGGTGCATACCACGTGTACTTACCAAAAAAGACTTTTGTGTTCGTGAGCTTTTCAGACTCATCCAAAGGAATAAAATCATTTGAGAAATGTAAACACATGAAGTCGTCGCAAGGGATGACTTTTGTGTTGTTAGTAAACACGACTTCAAAAAATTTATTCACCAATAAAAAGTTAGATTTAGCATTATATATCTTGGGATTTATAATGTAATAACTTTGATTTGGTTTAATAGATTTCTTTCATGTTTCAACGTGGACGTGAAAAGAGTTGATTGTGTTTTTGTTCCATGTATCAAGACCGACAACTAATAGAGTCAATGAAGAAGGTGGTGTGACAACTAATGAATATAATATAAGATTAAGATAGTACTACCTCTTCATCAACAAATATAGTTGCAAACAAATACTCTCACCGTTAACTTTTTTGTACGACTTTATTAAGCTTCTTTGAATGGCTAAAACTTTAATCGCCAATTCTATTATAGATTGCTTAACTTACCAATATTATGTCTCGGGCTTCTTAATATATGTGTTCAATCATTCCACACAAAACTTCATTAATTTTTTCAGAAAATTTCTGGAGTAGATTTAAAATAAATCTATATGATGAATTTAGAAAATCTTTTTGTTGAACAATTCTTTAT
>JACEIK010002307.1:158975-219027 GCA_018107945.1 Datura stramonium
ATGTATTGTTTTCTCAAATCTTCTTCGCTTCCCATTATGATTTATCCCCCGGTAGATCAAGAAATATTGACTATCTAATTTATATCGTAAAGATGCTTTAATTTATCCATATAGTTGTAACACAAGAATAATTTACACACTATTAATATTTTTTATTTGATTGGCAAGCGAGCAACTTCAGCTGATAATATATAGCCTATATTAGTTAGGAGTCATTTAATAGGAAATATAAGGAAAAAATAATGCATGCATTGATTTTATGTATTATTAATACCTTGTTTGGTATAGTTTTTCAACATATGTAAGCATTAGTTCTACACTATAATGCTATGTATAACTAATACATGAAAACTATATTATTAGCAATTGCGAGAGTTTTTAATGCATGGATTAGCATGGTTAAAGACATAATTGTCCCTCAAAACGTTTTCCGTGTCCTTTTCATCGTATTTGCGGAGGGTATTTTTATATACAAAAAAATAGTGCTTTATAAAATTATGCAACACCTGTTATTTCTAATATATCAAATTAAATAAATAACAAACCCTAAATCTTAAATTCTGAATTTTAAATTCTAAATCCCAAATCGTAAACTTTAAACTCTAAATTTCGAACGCTAAATCTTAAATTTTGAATCTATTTAGACTTTGTAAAAAAATTAATAATGAATGAAATAATCATACAAAATCATAAGTGTTACAAATTAAATAATAGATAACTTGATGTATTGACTATAAAATTATTTCTATATAATCTATATGTTTAAACTTTTGAAATCGAAAAGGAGTGAACATCTTTAACTCACTAATACTAATATAAATTTATAATACTTAAACCATCCCATCATAAACAGTTAGAAACTACAGTGCATAAGAAATTATTACTAATATAGTATCAATTTTAAAATTTTAAAAGATATTTTTTTAACAAATAATAGATAACTTGATGTATTGACTATAAAATTATTTCTATATAATCTATATGTTTAAACTTTTGAAATCGAAAAGGAGTGAACATCTTTAACTCACTAATACTAATATAAATTTATAATACTTAAACCATCCCATCATAAACAGTTAGAAACTACAGTGCATAAGAAATTATTACTAAGAATAAAATAAATATACAAATTATACTTTAAATTAAAAATTAAATTTTAACAAAATAAATTTTTAAATATAAGAACAAATAACTTTGTTAATAATATTAAATAAAATAAATCACAAATTGTCTCTTCTCCACCTTCATAACTCCCCAATTCACCCCTTCCCCGCCCACACCATCCATCACCTGCCATCAACCCCACCTCATCCTTATAATTTTATCTGAAATACAAACTCCTGCTTGTATACCTAATAAAAAGTTATATATATATATATATATATATATATATATATATAAAATCACTTAATTTCTTAATCAAACACACCATAAAAAGGTCAATTGATATATACCTGGTGAGTTTATTTCATGCAATGATGAGGGTTAGGCATATTTTTCATGTCCATTTATATAAGATGTTTAATCAGCAGAAATTAATATAAATTTATCAGTAGTGCAAAATTAGTAAATGAAGAAGAAGAAAAATTTGACAACACTTAAGCAAAGCTGGCGTAAATTGTTGTAAGTTATTTTATAGTAATTATTTTTATAGCATTTATTTAGTATTTAGTAGAATTTCATTAAATCACATACTCGATTATTAATTTTTAAATTAACTGTGATTCATCAAATATTTAAAAAATTAGCATTGGATCAAGTAGTAAGTATTCTTTTTCGTAATTTAACTTTTTAGCTATGAGTTTTTCATTTTTAAATGGTAATTTTAGAATTCGTATATCGTCTCGTGTATTATTCTTATATCACGAATAGTTTTTCTTTTTTAATTTATATAAATATTATATTAAAAATTTATATTTGAGCTATATAATAAAAGTTTAAGCTTATGAAATTGATGAATGTTAGATCCTATATTGTTTACTCAGTAAGAGAAG
The DNA here is from genome assembly GCA_018107945.1 of Datura stramonium. Classification (NCBI taxonomy): domain Eukaryota; kingdom Viridiplantae; phylum Streptophyta; class Magnoliopsida; order Solanales; family Solanaceae; genus Datura; species Datura stramonium. Next base: position 160,970 of record JACEIK010002307.1, read on the forward strand.
AAAATTTTGTTTGTAAAGTCTTCCATCATCTTTTCAATATATTCAACTTAAACCTAATTCCAGTTTTATTTTAATTTCATCCTTTGATCAGTTTCACAAAGTTATCATGCTTTCCTTTCTTGAGTAAACCCACTAAATCCAAAATTAAAAAAATAATAAGATTTAGTGGGTCGGAGATGTTCATTCGAATCCTCTTGGTAAAAAAAATTATACAAAGATATATGAGAATTTAAAAATTTTTATGTACATATATAAATTTTGAATTCGTTAAATACAAGACTAGAAGTTGGGTTAATGTGGTTTAGGGGTTCAAAATTTATTTTTGAGGTTCTAAATTCTTTTTTTCTGATTCGATAATTTAGGTTCTAAATTCAATTCTTAAGTATTACATTTTTATTTTTTTTATTTTTTTTATTTTTTTTATTTTTTTTATTTTTTTTATTTTTTTTATTTTTTTTATTTTTTTTATTTTTTTTAAAAAGGTTGTTTTCAACTATAATTTTATGATATTTTCACCAACACCAATCACTTTCATGATCATCACAACCGACATAAGTAATCGACATCACAATCGCCGTCAACCACCACCACCATCACTATTGCTAACCACTTCCAACCATTTCAACCATCAACAACTGCCATTAACGCACTCCCCCACCACCGCCGCCACTGCCTGTCATCATTGCCACCGTCCTAACTACCATCAGCCAACTACTACCGACCACCACCTTACAACCTAATAGCATATGGAATAATAATATTTTATTTACTTTATTTAAATTTTATATTTATTAATATTTTGATAACAATAAATTATAAATATTTGGATATTGAAAATCAAATAATTTATCATGTCTTACTTTTCAATATTAGTCTTATTTTTTCAAACATGGTGTTTATAGTGATAAAAGAAAAAAAAAATTGTACACGTTCGAGCGTACCTCCAATATAACGATCCAAATTCGAACTTAATCCGAAGAATAATTCAGTGCTTAATACAAATGATTCCCTAAACCGATAACTTATATTGTCGTCAATACTGCTATAACTTATTTTTAAAAAAATTTTAAAAAAAGAGTAAAAATTTAAATGTGTGACATTTTTACCTATAATTTTCATTTTCTCGTCACTATGTACTTCATATAAACAAAAATTAATGTTAAACATATAGTTGATTTATGTTATAGTACTGTGCATTTATGTTTGCATAATTGCAAACACTAATTATAGTTAATTAAAGTGAAGAAAACAATTAGTGAACACATCCTGCATCTAACTTTCTGGGAACTACATGTGATGAGAGAGGGAGAGACAGTTGTAGAGATATAGGACCAGATAGATAGGGATGTCGCTCGGCCCATGATAATACAGGCCTAGAATTTCCAATAAGGCCCAAATCAACAGAGTTCATTCACAAGAATGTCAATATTTTGAAGTAATTTTTAATATTTGTTCTTCGGCACTTTAAGTAACAAGAATGTGGATGAAAATAACTCTAATATTAAAAATAAAAAAAAATAAAAAAAGACACAAGTTATGCTCCTTAGCAGGCAAACAAATCCATAACACCTCGTTGGTAATTCCTTCGTTGTTACATTATATATAACGTAAATGTCACCTGCTTAAGTTTTCAAGGCCGTGGGACAGCTTTTTTAAGATGGCTTAACTTCACCAAGCTTCATCCGTTGGTCTAAGAGGCACAAAAAGTGCCAAGGATCAATGACAAGTAAAGAAAGCAGAAGCAAAGGAAGACAAGTTTTTAAAGGAGGCCAAATAGCCCCTTTTCTTCACTATATTGACAAAGCTTGACAAGTGAAGAGTAAATACAATGAGAATTGACTGAGTACAAAGAGTGCCCTTCAAGGCCTATTTATACTAATTACAAGCCCCTACACTATGAGCCAAATGGCAAAGTTGTCAATGCGGGTTTATGGTCAAGTAAGTCGCATGCCGGGTAATGACACGTGGGCGTAAGAAAGTCGCATAAGCTGCTGCAAGCGACAAGCAGTCGCGCGCCGTGTCGCGGGCCGTGTCGTATGCCAGCAAAGCTGCACGCTACTGTCAGGCGCGTGCATGTTACAGCGCCGTGCATGCGTTCGTCGTCCGCGTGCCGATTTTGTCCCGCTGCCTGCCCCGATCACGGGCATTGTTGGGCCGTGGCTTGGCCAAGCCGAGTCGGGGAAATTGCGGCAAATTTAGTAGATTTGTCGGGCAAGCAGACATTCTCCCCACCTGAAGTTGGCTACCACTCTACGCCAATATCGGGGTGCAAAGTACTTGTGGACTTCATCTTTGAACTGCCACAAGTCTCACAGATGCCCACGTGCTTCCTCCCATGATCGTCTCCCTTCCAATGCACAAGGAATGGGTGCTTCTGAGTTGCCCCAACCCCGAATCAACCGACGGTCAAGGATGGCCTTCATCTGCTTATAGGTAAGGCTGAGTTGATTGGCACCAGTGGATCCACCCGGCTCTACCCTTTCCATGTCTTCCTTGTCTGATGGAATCCAGTTTTAGTTGGCTGAAGATGGAAGACCGGGTAGATTTTCGTGTGCGTGAGGCATGCTCAGCCTTGAAAGAAATCTCGCCCACCTTGGCAACAATTTCAATGGACCCTCAGAAGGCTCGATGAGATTCTCGAATACGCCGCAAGTGATTTGAACTCTGCCATGCATTCAGCCTTTCACCATTACCTTGTACCCGATTGTAATGTACTGCCGACGCCCGGTCGGCGAATTTCTCTCATTTTTCTGCCGCTTTGTCCAAGTAAGACCTGGCCATGTCTACTTGCTCCTCCCATGCCTCGCTAGGTGATAGCGCCTGTGGATTCCGCATGAGTCCTAGCTGCTGGACAGCAAGGATTGGGGAGTAGCTAGGTTGCCGCCCGCTGCAAGTTCGAAGGGACTCTTACCCGTGGACTCGCTTCTTGTAGAGTTGTAAGAGAACCCGGCGCACAAGCAGCTTGGCCTGCTCTTCGGGTTAGCACCGACAAAGTGCTCTCGACAAGACTCGAGAAGGCAACACCGCTCCGTTCGTCGCTCGCCCGCGGTGAAAAGCTATCGAGAAAGGCAACCGACCCCAATAGATGGAATAATTCTTCCGTAAGGGCTCCTGTGGAAACTAGGTCTCTACACCGATGATATGCTGGGCACTCCCCAATATTTGACTATGTCTCGCAAGAATGCTTTGCCGCCAAGCCGTAACTGGCCGTGGTTTCGCGAAGGTAGCATATTTGGAAAACTTGTCCACCACGACCATGATGGTGCCAAACCCTGGTCAAGAAGTACGTGATGAAATCCATGCAGACGCCGTCTCCATGGGCTGTCACATGTGCAAGGGTTTCAGTAAGCCACCCTGCCAGCTTGCTTGCCTTGTTCACGCGTCACTGACTGTGTGCGACATAACTTTCAACATCGCCCCGCATGCGCCGCAGTAGGTCAGTTTCCAAGGTGCCAAGGTTCTCTTCGGTTCCCGGAGAACCGCCCAAAAAGATCAAGGTCCCTCTTTCGATCGAAGCGCGCCTCAAATTCGCCCATTTTGGCACATAAACTCGCCTCGCTCGTAGGGTATATAGCAAGCCATCTTCCTCCCAAAACTTTTTAGTTTTGCCTTGGCTAGCCAAAGCAAGAAGTCGCTGCAACCCGGTCGTTCGCATTCCCTCCTTGATCATACCGAAAGCGTGGCCGGCCGTCGCAAGCCGACAATGGGTGCCGACTGCTTTCCTGGCTTAAAGCATCTGGGAACAAATTATTATCCATCCGGTTTATATTCTAGAGTGAAATCAAATTCGCCTAGAAAATCCCCGCCAACTAGGCTCGGCTGGGAGTGAGTTTTGGCCGTGTTTGGAAGTAGCTTCGTTGCCACGCTGCTCTGCCTTGACAATGAATGAGAACCCAAAGAAATAAGACGCCAAGCCCTGCATTTAAAGGGACTATGGCCATTCTTCTTTCATGGACGTAGTACCGCCGTTCGCCCTCGCTCTCCGACTCTCGAGCAATGGGTGGTTCTCTTGCATCGACGCCACCAATAGCATAGTTCGAGGCGCTTCGCATGGACCTCAAAGGCTTTGTCAAGTCTGGGTAGGGAAAGGACTCGGGGTTCCTTTGTGACTACTAGCCTTCGCCCTCCTCAAAAGCCTCTTGACAAGCACTGCCCCACTTCATTCCCGACCCTTTTTTCGGTCGGCTGAGAGGTGTCGCAATTCGGGTCACTCGTGACGAATCTCCCGTAATAGTTGGTGAGACCAAGAAATGAGCTTAGAGTTCAAGCATCGGCCAAGTGCCTCCCAATCCCTATTGCTTCGACCTTGTCATGTCCATTTCCGACCTCTCCCTCGCGAGATCGTGCCCAAGGAACCGGGACACAAGACCGGGCGAACGGCACTTGTCCCCGACGAACAAGCCATTTGCTCCTCAATACCGGAATACCCCGAGGTGCCGCACATGTTCCTCCGTGCTGCTACGAGACTACAATATCATCAAGGTAGATAACGACAACAAACCTCGTCTAAGAATGGGTGGAACAGCCTCACCATCAACGCAAGTAATGTGGCAAGGGCGTTGTAAGTCCGAATGGCATGACAAGCCACCGAAGGCCCCATATCTTGTGACACAAGCTGCCTTGGCTCGTCTCCTCGCCGATGCGAACTCGATAGTAGCCCTTCCGTTGTGTCATTTTTGAAAAGACCTGGGCTTGTCCCAACCTCGTCAAACAAGTCTCCGCAATCAACTGTGACGGTATTTGTTCTTCACAAATACCCATTTAGGCCCCGAGTTAGTCTATGTAATGGGCCTCAATGAAATTCCTTCTTTCTTCTTTTGAAATCAGCACGGTGCGCCAAAAAGGTGCTCTCGAGGGGCGACCGTGCCCCGCTCCGGGGAAATGGCACGCTTCACCGCCTCTTCCACTGTGTGGTGCCATGCGGTGGGTCATGGTCTTGCTTGGCACCGAATCGCCCCATCTGGTGGTCAATCTCCTACAGGCGCCAGGAGTTCGTCCGCACGATGTCCCGATGTTCGTCACATGTTGATGCATGGCGTGAATAGGTTCTCGCCTCCGGGGCATGCCGGGCACTCCTACAACAGCTGGCAAGTGAAGGCTCGCTCCTTTCAACCCCTGCCGCTGCATGGCCGACAACCGCATACCCTTTGGGCACACTGACCAATCCACACAATACGAGCCGCCTTCGTCATTGGATGCCAGAATGACAGGTGGGGAGATGGCAGCATGACCTCGTACCAAGTCAAGGCCTGAAGACGATGTCAAATACATCCATTTGGTGCCACAAAGGAAGTTGGTCCGCCCATGCCAAGCTCCTAGAGAATGGAATGCTAGGGAGCAAAGTCAAGCACTCGCGCTGGGAGCGCATTGGACTGTCTTCAAGAAGCAGTGTTGCTGTAGTAGGAAAGTGGAGCTCCAACTCTCTAGCCTTGGCCTCGTCATGAAGTTGTGGGTGGCCCCGTGTCCACCACGAGCAAGTGATCATATCGCTTACCCAAGCATCACGAATAAAGATTCCTCGGCCTCACCCGGGCTACTGGCCGATATCACGCAGTGGCCACGTGGTCAACAAGGTCATGTGATTGAACAAGCCCACCGCTCGCCCTTACCTCTCTGGCAGCCTCCGCCCTCAGCCTTCGTCCGCCGCTTCTACCGTGGATGGCTGACATGTTCGAGCTGGCCGTTGTCTACGCCATCATAGTCGCAAGCTTCCCCAACTGGCAAGCCAGATAGTGGGAGGGACGCCGCACAAATAACAACTATCACTTCTGCCAAGTACTCTTCCGCTTCCTCATGGCCCTTGCGGAATTTGGGAGATCTATATGTCGCCAATGTCACTCCACCTCGATCGGGAGGTAGACTCTACCTTTGTCCCCGCCTCGCCCTGCCTCGGGCAGCACCCGACCGCCGGGTGCTGTCCTTTGCCTTAGAGCTTTCCTTGTTTTAAAAGTTCGCCAAGGACTCGGCCGCAACAATGGCCCGTCCACGCTTTCTACCGTCGCTGTGCAACTCTTGTTTGGCCCAGTTCTGAAGGCCATCCAAGAAATAGAACAAAGATATCTTCTCGCCGTAAGATTTGGGATTTGGAGGGTGAGTTTTAGAATTCTCTTCACGTACTCACCTGATGGTGTCGCTCCCGCTTGAGCCCTCGCCTTTCTCGACGGCCTCTTCATGCACGACATATTTTGGGATAGAACCGCCGGCTTAAGCTCCTCTTTAACTGTGCTCATTTTGCTGCCTTAATAAGTCCCTCTGCCAAGGACCTCGCTTCTTCCGCCGCTCACCCACAACACGGCAAGATCTGCCGTACATTGCCGCTGCACGACTCCTGGCGTATCTGCTTTCCACGCCAACATTTTCAAATAGCACTCCAAATGCCGCATGAAGTTTTCGACGTCCCGAGCGCTATGCTCACCCTGGAACTCCTTGGGCTTAGGTGCATCTTGGCGCGCTCGCACCGGACCGGTCCGGGCGCTTCCGGCCGTTGCCTCCCCGGCCGTATCCGGCCAGCCGCCAAGCGGTGTCAACTGCCTCTCTGGCAGCTCTGGCTCAAAGCCTCCACGAGCCTCGCTTCTGTGCTTGCCGGGCCCGTCCTGCTCTCCGGTCAGTCTTTCCAAGATGTTGTTTTTTAACTTCATCCACCCTCAAGGGCTACGGCCTTCAAGAGACGAGAAATTGCTTTCAAGAACGTCTATCCGGGCTCTGCTCAAGACACTCATTCCGCCTCTCGTACGGCCGATTCTTCTCGGTCCAGTTGGCTGCCGAACCTTCGTGTTCCCTTGTGAGTCCTTCACTTCTACTTTGTCACAGGGATCTCTCGCCGCTCTTGTCCTCCTGGGCCGCTTGGGACTTCCTGGGGCTCATTCCCCGGTTGTCTCCTCGAAATTAGCTTCCTCTTCTTCGCGCTTGTCATTACGTTGCTCGATACCACTTGTCACTTCTGCTTAAGTTTTCAAGGCCGGGACGCTTTAAGATGGCTTAACTTCAACTCAAGCCACCGCTTCGCCTAACAGGCACAAAAGTGCCAAGGATCAATGACAATAAGTAAAGAAAGCGTGGAAGAAAGGAAGACAAGTTTTTAAAGGAGGCCAAATAGCCCCTTTCTTCACTATATTGACAAAGCTTGACAAGTGAAGAGTAAATACAATGAGAATTGACTCAGTACAAAGAGTGCCCTTCAAGGCCTATTTATACTAATTACAAGCCCCTACACTATGAGCCAAATGGCAAGTGTTTCACGTGGCCGATTGGCCGGCAAGTCGTGCATGTCAGGCATGATTGCCGTGGGCGTGTTGTCGCATGCTTGCCGGCCGCATGCTGTCGCGGCCGTGTCGCGCCGTGTCGTGGGCGCAGCAGTGCTTGTCGCTGGCCGTTGCCAGGCGCAGCATGCTGGTGTGCTGCCGTGCATGCCAGGCCGGCCCAAGGTGCCGATTTTGTCCCCGTCTTTGGCCCCATCACGGGCACTTGTCAACGTGGCTTGGCCGCCGAAGTTGGGGAAATTGGCGGCAAATTTAGTAGATTTGTCAAGTGAAGGTACATAAAGCCTCATTGAAATCCATCAAAATCATATTAAGTTTATCGAATCAGATCTTTATCGGGCATATAATTGGAACAAGAAGCCAACATGAGAGGGGAAGAAATTACAACAAAAATATAGTAACTCGAAAAATAGAGCGATAACTTGTTATAATAGATTAAATCTTACTCATAATTGCAATAAAAGTACACAATAAGCACGTACACACAACAATATGTCTTAATTAATTTATGTGCGTTACACAATTTTATTAATTCTTCTTGTATCGTCTCATGACATTATAGGTGATTGCGAATGATGTTGAGCACCGTCTCAAGGAGCCACCCTCATGGTTCCCGCATAGTCCAACATTGCCCTTCTTCTTCTTCTCTCGTAATACTCCAACGTTGATTCATCGTAACCAAATTACAAAGAACTTAGACGCACGAGGTCTAACACCGCCTTTCTATGGCCTCACAACATCCCAAATTAATAATCGACGCAACAATCAGCGTACATAGTAACATTAGTGAAATAAGTTTTATTTGATGCTAAATGTAGACATATTAGAGGACTCTGTATGAATGTTGCAACAAAATCTGAGAATAAAATCAAGAAAAAAAGGAAGAGGAATGGGTAACAAATGTAAGTGAGTGAGTCCCTTTATACACTAAATCCAAAACCAAACCAAACCAAAAAAATAAAAAATAAAAAATGGATAATGAATTTAGAGTCAATAAATTGAGCAAAAATAAGTGAGACAAAACAAGTGGAAGAAGATGATGGGACAAGGTTGTTTTTAAGGGTCCAAATTCTTACCAAAACACTGCTACAATTCAAAGAAGTTAAAGACTAGTATTTTGCCTTTGTTTTTCCAAGTTAAAGAAAATGTTCTTGCATTTTAAGATCATCAGAGTACATAATCCAAATATAGTGAAATCTTAATTTAAGCAAGGCTATCTCTCCGTTTACTTTTATTTGTTCATAATAATTTTGCACGCTTTTATAAAATAATAAATGGTATAATTTTAGTATAATACTCATATCGATTACATATAATCTCCATGAACTTGGGAGATGAGTAGTTAAGGTTAAGGGGAATTCATTTTTACTTGTTCGAGCCAAATTTTACGCACCTTAGAAAATAATTAATGGAATATGCATTTTACCATAATAATTCTATCATTAGTGTGTATAGTTTTTAATAAACTTGGGGAGTAAAGAATTGAATAGAAATAGAAAATAAAAATTCTCTTTTGATATGTTAAAACAAGAGTGATTAAAAACACATCTAAATTATCATGGTTTAAGTTTCATGAGTATGAATCATCGTATACTAATTTTCTATTCGAACTATCACTCAAACGCTTATCGAAACATACCTCAACTATCTCGTTATTCCTTAAAAGAAACATACCAATTTCCTAACCGAATGGTTGCACGATGATGTTATTTTAGGCAGAAAAAGGGAGCAACCGATTGTTTGAGAGACAAGTTGATAAATATTCGATAATAACTTAATAAAAGTGAACACCTAAACTATATCAGTAGAAAATCCAAGAAAACGTGGATATTTTTGGGCACATGTTTTTGACCATTAACTTTAAAATGAAAACTTTTTTTCAATATAACGGATAAATAAAATTTAATTGTGTTTCATTATTTATCTATGTGATACTAATTTTATATTATAAATTTCGTGTAACTTGTTTTCAAACCCATAACCCTAAGTACTGGGCAGTTGGTGCATACCGCTTTTCTTGATCAATATTTACTCATTCATTTGAAAGTGTGGTAAAAACATATTTAAAGTATCATAATTTTTTAAGTTTTAAATAAAACTAAATTTGAGTGTTTATCTTTCCTATAGCATCAAACAAATGTTTATTAAAAACATACTTAATTATCGCTGCTCCTTTTCTACTTAAGAAATGTCATCATCATTCTAAGTGTGAAAAGAGAACAACTAATGCTTAGATAATAGTTCAATAAACATTTGATAATAGTTTAATTAAAAACTTACACACTTAATAAATTAAATATAAAACTAAAATCATATCATAGGTCACATGCGTGTGTTTAATCATTTACTCTTCATTTAACTACTGTCATTGCTACAGACACTTTAGTTAATAATCTAGTCATCTTTATTTATTTTTTCTCTTCAATGTGTGTAATTTTAAAGAAGATTAGACACGAAAAAAGATGGACGGACAAGCACTGCATTATATCCAGACATAAGCATTTTATTCCCATCATGTCTATTTCTTCAATTGATTAATTGTCTAATTCATTTGACTTTTTATTCTTTTTGTCTACTTATTTTTAGTACTACTATATGTCACTACTATTATTTTATACACTTGTTCAACTTGTCAATGTCTATGTGTCACGCCCTCAATTAACCATTTTTTGGGCACACATTATATTTTATTCTTTGGGTGTGGCACGACCTAGGTACACAAAGTTAGAGATACATGAACATGCAAAAAAATGAAAAAGAACTCATTTTTTTTAATGGAAGTCAAATAGTACTGATTACAACATGTGGTAGAAGAAAATTTTCTTTATGTATAAAGGCAAAAAAGATAAGGAAGTTGACACTATATGGATTAAGTTGAAATTCTTTTGCATTATCATCATCAAACAATAAATTCAAACATTAATCCATCAGTCTGATTCAGAATTTAAAATTTTATAAATTCTAAACATTTTTAGTATACGTCTAACTTCTAACTCATTATGTTATTGAATTAACAACTTATTATAGGTATATATTTAATAAATTTCGCAATATATATATATAATTTAAGATAAAATTATTAAATTTTTGTCAAAACCGTGTTTTCAGCTCTTGTGGATAAAGGAAATTCAAAATGTTGGCTAATTGTGCCGTTCTAATAATGGAAAGTCTACGTATTAAGTGAAATGTCATTATTTATTTATTCATACTATATGAAATTAGGTAAATGAAATAGTGGGATAAACCAATTTTAAATAAAAAAAAGTTGTTGGCATATTGATTTGATAACCTAGCTAAGATGTCAGTTCCAATAGACTCTCCTGCATTATCCATAACCAAAAGTTAATTATTTATTTTTCTAATAATGGTGGTGTCTTATCAATTTTGGATATATCCATATTTAGGATATATGATATTGTTTTATCGGTATAACTATCGAGCAACTCGATCTTTTAAAACTTAGGTAAATAGGAGGGTATTTTTATATTTATTATTACATCGGGGGTAGGAGAGGGGAAAAGAGCAAAGGGATTATAAGGTGTAGGATCAAACCCATGGATGGAGCCATCTTAGATAAAGAATGGTTCGATGCACACCCTATATTGAAAAAAAAATGTAAGGCACAAAGCATAAATATTACTATTGGCGAATGTATTTCTTAATTTTTCACACTTTTAAAATAATTGAGTAGAATACAATTTCTGGATTCAACATCAAACCCGCCAATAAAGCGCAAAAGTCAGAGCATCCAACCCACTAAACTACTAAGAGACTAAAATTCATAAATAACCATTTTTCAACTTCTATAACGGAAAAATAGCAAATATCTTGAATTTTTAACTGTGCAATTTGAACTTCAAAACAATAACTATTTTTCAAAGACGAATCTAAAAATTGGTTAACGAGCTATATTTCAATTAGTTTACGTGAGGATTCTAACCATGATGTAGTTAAGTTATTAATGTTTTAAAGATTCTAAAAATAATGGGATGAAGTTTTAATATTAACATTCTCTTTCTTTTTTAGGGTTAGGTATATTGAATAATCAAGAATCTATCAGCAATTTAAGTAAGTCTGCAAGTAAATTTATATCTGTATTTGGAAGTTTGAAGTAAAGATGTTCAAAACTACTTCCTTATTATTTTTTTATTCTTTCGGTTGTATTAGTACTTGTTAATTTATTTATTTTTGTGTCAATTTTCATATTATTATTTGTTTTTGTTATTGTCTTTTTCGCTAGTATTCCGTATTATGACTTTTCATTACCGTATTTCCTTCTTTTACCTATTTTGTTTAGTAGCAGAGAGACATAATTTCACTAAAGCAGTTCAAAATATGAATAAGCCAAGAGAGTTCAACATCAACTATATATATATAATTTACTCTATAAACACTATAGTTTTCACCGAATAGGGTTCGAATCCTCGCCTATCTAGCTCCATTCTTGTGTTCAAACAGCTTCTATACAAGATAAGAGTAAGATTTACATACGCACGTTTATCTAAATTTCACTTATAGAATAAATCCAGGATTATTATTATTATTATTATTGTAGTAAAATGTCAAGAATTGCACTTCTGGAATGTCTTACCTATAGTAGGTCATATTTATGATTAACCAAAATTTAACTTTATAGTATTAAATTGCGTCGATGAGATTTTGTATAGCCTTATATCCTTGATAATACTAAGTACTAACATTTACTTCGTGATTATAATTTCTTTATCTAATTTTTTTAATTTTAAAAGTTATGTATATGCATTGTATTATATCTAATTCTACTTGTGGGACGACGTGGTCACTATTCAAGGAAATTGGTATTTTGACTTAAAAAAAAAAAGAGTGAATGATCAAAAACAAATTTAAAATATTTCAGTTTTTGAGTTTCATATCTCAAGTATTCATGCGAGCCTTTCTACTTGAATATCGTCGTTTATCAAACACACTAACTATCCGTTGCTTCCTACCCACGATGGTGATAATTCAAGTAGGAAAAGGGAACAACTATGCGTAGTTACAGATGTTTCGATAAACATTTGCGATAATTGAGGTAGGAAAATAAATACCTGATAAATCAATTAAAAACTTGAAGAATTAAAATATTTCAGGATTGTTTTTGACTATTAACTCTAAAAAGAAGTTTGATGGAATTGCAATGGAGTTATGGGAAAGAAACCAAAGCTTGATCCAACAGATAAAGGCCCAGGCCCAACATCATTTTTCTGTCTTCCAACTCTGGGGAAGAAGCAAAAAGTGAAAATATGTGGTGTAGTTAGAGGTGATGCTTGGAAATTTGTAGAAACAATCTCACAGCGACTCTAATCATGCGCTGAAGCTCCAAATTTTAATAAAGAATTTAAAAAATGTAACAGAATCATACTTACACAATTTGTAGAAAAATATCATAATTTCTTGTAAAAAAAAAAAAGAAAAGAAGAAGAAGATTTATTTAGGCAAAAAAGCGAGATCAAATTCTATAAGATAACTAAAAATTCCAACTAATAAGAAGTTCAATAAACTCAAAAAGAGGAAAAACTAATTAAAAATTACTAATTCTTTTAGACCTTATAATAAATTCTATTCATATAACACTAATTTGAGATGAATTAGCATTAGTTTGATAACAGCCTTTAAGAATATAATTCATCAAACTAATTAAATCAATACTTGAGTCACATCAACAATTATACTTGAGAATTCCCTTTATATTAAAATAATTCTACAATATTAACAACCCCTTCTGACATCGCTCCACCACTAGAATTAATAATAATGCTTGGTATGAAGAAAATATTTATTTTTTTCTGAAATACTTAATTTTTTATTTATTCTTTTAATTTGATAAATAAAAGTATTATTCCAAGAGTATTATTGGAGTGATAAGTTGAGGGGGGCGTTAGGTAATAGAGAAAATTATTACACCCCGTAAATTCTCCGGCACATAGATGGCCTAATTCGCGTGTTGGTTAAGAGTATTTGAAAGTCATACATGCTAGAAAAAGGCCCGGAGAAAGACGGACAAAGTCACAAAGGGGCAAAAATGCGATTTATAAATCGCATCTGAGAATGCAACTTATAAATTAAGTATTCCAGAACGTGACTTATAAATCGCATTCCCGAATGCGATTTATAGCGTCACATATAAGAGTAAGCCCCACTTCTCGGTTTTAATTGATTACCATGAAAATTTTGGTGAATCTCGTGAGGGAACGTAGAGGGTGAGTAGTGGGGGAAATAAAATATCGTCCCATTACGCCAAACTTGAGTCCAAATCTAAATTACAAGCTCAAAACAGGTATTTAGCAGGGAGCATTCCCATCGATTTTGTTTCCTCGCGTAAATACCTGGCCGACGAATCGTCGAGCTACCGACTGCGTGCGGTAAGTAGAATTGCTCCTAAACTAGTGTCTATGTGCTCCTACCAGTAGTGAATACTTCTCTTCCGGGACCTCTCGAAAATAGCAGTTCGAATCGTTTTTTCTCGATAAGCCTAAGTTTAAGCTACAATTATATCGAAAAGTGAAGTTCGTCCTTCTAATAGTGTTGTATTTAGTACCACCGACGTGTATATGGATGAGTTAGGAGAAATAGCGGGAGTAATGACCGAGCCTTGTCCGAAAGTCGGATAACCCGAGGTCAAGGTATGTAAAGTAGTTTCCCCAAGTGTTAGAGGTTTAGCCGTATAAATCATAGTAAACTCCGAATTTGAATTCCTGGAAGGAATGTCGAGTATTGAGTAAGTTTAGTAACTGGGTTTGCATTGCCATATCGTATTTAGTTCGAAAGTTAGTAAAGCATACGCTGTATGGCGCAGTTAGCACATGCATTCGCATAGCCTATTGTATGATTAGCAAGCATGTTGTAGAATAAAAAGATACGTATTTTCAAAATAAAAGTTAAGTAAAGTAAAATCAGGACAAGCCAAGCTTTTATGGCTGGGCGCACTAGCCATTCGGACAGATGAGATATTGGCGCGTATTAGCCATTCGTACGTATAGTATCCCGCGCGTATTAGCCAAACAAGCAATAAAGATACACCGCATAGCACGTAAGAGATCGAATAAGAAATCGATTTCGTATAAATTTTCGCTATACATGTTTGCTATTTATATTTGCTATTTGTATGTTGAGACTCGACGTGGCGCGTAGGGCCCCTTATTGAGCGTCCTCGCCACCCCCTCGGGGTTGGTAATCGTGTCGCCCACCGAAGGGGTGGGCTTACGTCACCCAGTGGTGGTACGCCGTCCCCACTTTGGACGAAGACGTGACGAAGCTTTTCCCCATATCGTCGACAAAAGATCACAAGACGACTGCCCCGCGTGAGTTTAAGTGCCCGTGGTACCGGCCTGCTACGTATATCCCAAGGGAGAAGGTCTGTGGAACAGTACGCCTGTGTTTCGTATAGTCTGCTGGGAGTTCGCGTCCTGGGAACCACTTCATTCGTTACGTATATTGTACAAGAGTCCTCCGGACTCAGACACTAAGCATTATATCGTAGGCCAAGGCTCGAGCCTGAGACCCAGTGGGCCTGGGAGGAGGAGCTCCTAGTGAGCGCATGAGTGGAGTGACTATTTTTGGTCGGTTTTGACCCTGGGTAGGGGTATATAGATTGTTTGTTTGCTTGGCGTCATCCGACTTATGGGGGTTCGTATTGGCTCTTGCTTGCTACTTGTATATTTATTTACGCTGCTATATACTGGTTTATTGACAAGAAATAAAAGCCGCTGCTTCCACAGTAGCCCGCCTTATCGTAAGATAGAAAGCATGATTCAGCTCATATCAACTTCTTCGTATTCGCCTATCTCCCGCTATACGTAATTGCTAGTTATGCTATCTATATTCGCTGTATATTTCGCTGTTTTTGCATACCAAGTACCGCCAGACCGACGCCTGGCCAGGCCGCATTACTCGCTCCGCAAGTACTCATAGACGCAGGAGGCGATCCCCTGTGATTCCTGTACTAGCCTATCAGTCATCGCCTCCCGCCATCCTGGAGTTCGATTTCCAGAGTGCTGCAGCCTCTTTTCCGATAGCATAGGTAGGTTGGGGCCCCGTCCATCTTTCTATTATTACTCATGTAGGCTTGCGCATTGTGGGCATATCTCCCGTGGCTCGCCGAGCGTCAGGCGAGGCCGTGCGCTTGTATAGCCGTTAGGGGTATTCTGCTTTACGTTGGCCATGTAAATAAGGGCTGACAAAGAGGGCGACCTTGCCTATCACGTAGCTTCCGCATTCCCTATGCTAAGTTTCTGGGATGACTGCATTAAAGACAGAAGCCTTTTGTTTACCGCAAGATAGGTTCCTTGGATATTAGAATGTTTCGTTACCGTTGACGATTCACAAAGCGCTATGTGCCCAAGCAGCTGGAGGTCGTGTTTACAAACTGCTATATAGCCCTTGTTTCCGTGAAATTCGAGATGGGAGCTGCCGTACACCGACGCCAGCCACCAAGCAAGGGCCCAGGCCCCACAGTGCTATTCGTGTTACCATACCCCTAAGGCGGGCGTGACAAAAATGATCTTGCAATATTATTTTCGAAACTTGTTTGTACTTTAATTTTATTAGACAAGTCATTTTTATAAAAAATTAAAAATATTTTTAATTTTTCAAAAGGAAATGAATGAAAAAATTGCTAATTCATACCTCACTCGTTGTGTCATCTCTCACTCATTCTGACCCTCTATGGACTACATGAGATAAGGTTTTCATTAGCTGTTCTGCAATCCTTCTCTGCTGGACAGGCTAAATGCCACCTTTGATATTGGTGGGGTTTTCTTTTTATTTATATATTTCTCTAAGTTCCTTTCATTGTACCATCTCCAGAAAAAAAGAAAAAAAAAAACAAGAAGAGTAAATCATAACAACCATTTTTGGGTTTTAATTTTAATGCATGATTTTGCTAAATCTTTTCTTTTTCCATGCAAAACAAAATCCCTAAAAGAATAATAGCACACAAAGTGCTCCACAAAATCATTAATGACAACTTTATTAAAAAATAAAATCAACTTGGTACTTGTATGCCCCTTTAATATCGATAATGTACGATTCATATATTTGAAGATAATTTCATTGATTATCGAAGATTATGATGGAGTATTGGTAAGTTCGATTTCATTTTTAATTAGAAGTTTTAAATTTGAAGCTATTTTTTATGGGAAGCATTTTACTTGATTATGAGATTTTTTCTGTGCAAAACCAAATTAGTCGAATCTCAAAAATGCTAGGGATTGGAAACCAAAAAAAAGAAAAAAAAAAAAAGATACCCGACAAGAAAATATTATCAAAATTCCAGACCTTTGTCATTCATAAAATGTTTCATAGATCATGTTTAGCTACTTTTACTTAACCTATAGATTATAAGCTAATTGTATTAGGGAATCTGGAAGATGATGTGTAAGTGCACCTTATTCTATCAAGTAAAGATAGAGAGACCCAAGCTCCGAAAGACCATCAATTCAAGTAAAACACATCAAAAATTAAGACGAAAAGAAAATACAAAGAAGAAGAAATTACACTAAAAATAAAAGAGAAAATATCAATAATAATACAAACAATATGATAATTATAATTATTAAACATATATAAAAAGACCACCACATTATAATGAAGAAATTAGGGGATTAGCTTAGCATTTTTAAATCATTCATTCGACTAGTTTCTAGGTTGCACTTGTTTTCCACTTGAAGCAATATAATCTTAAAGCAACATTAATTTTAGTGCTTACATTGCATGATGATAATTAAACCCTTTAATATTAAATGAAATGTCAAATCATAAATCACATTATTATTATTTAATTATATGTCTCGAGCTTTTTACGTGTGGATCTGATTTCTTTAGTCTGACAAGACGCGATTTTTTTAAAAAGAATTTGATAACTAATAACAATGAGATTCAATTTCATGACCTCCGACGTCTACTATACCATTGTAATGTGCAGTTATTACATCTAAAAACTTAATCTATTAAAAAATATTTTTTTATTATTTAATTATATTTTTTTAAACATATAATTGACTTTTGCTAAATAATTTAATCAATTTAAGTGGCTAGAACATGTTTAGATCCACAACATGCCTAAATTTATTGTATTTGAGTAGCTTGGAGAAATATTATGAAGAAATATTCCGTAACATAGAATATATTGTAAATTTTGATTAGAGAATAAATAAATATTTTACTTTACTGTATCCCTTCATTTTATTTTTTCTAAATTTCTTTAAGTTATTTCTTAAAAATTGTTTTTTTATATTTATTAACTTTCAAATTAATAAATATAAAAAAATTAAAAAAATTAAAAAAATTAAAAAAATTAAAAAAATTTTAATATATTATATACATTTTTAATTTAAAATTATAAAATTTTACTTTTTTTAAAATTTTATATCAAAAATAATATAAATAATTAAAACTGATCAGTGATAATGACACTCCCTTTTATTAAAGTCAAATTCCTTCATACTTGTTTGTTAAGGGATGTTTTGGTCAACGTACTATAAGGATAACTTATCTATGCATTAATCAAATATGAACCGAAAGGTTGGGTGGCACTAAGGTTGACCAAATTTTAATTATAAAAAATTAACACTTTTGGTTTGGTGAGTCATTTTTCATTAGGAAAACATCTGTTTGTTTGTTAAAAACTAGTGGAAACATAAAAATAAAAATTATTTGTAACTTTTATAGAAAAACATACAAATCTTTACAAGTATTATAAAGATCCATAATGGTTTAAAATTACTTATACAATTAATTAATTGTCTTCCATATTAGCATTTGAATGCTAATTTGGAATAGTCGGTCTTGCAAATGATTGAACACAAACCGACTACCAAAGTAGTAATTAAAAAATGTAGTTTGGTACTAATTAATGAAATCCATTAATAATTAACCTTTTTTATAAAAGCAATGTGCTTTTATCCATCTAACTAATTAATAATTGGAGTATTAAAATAATCCAATTAATATTTGTAAATAGCTTCTTATTTGATTGGTCGAGATATTTTTTATAAAAAAAAAAATTTAAAAAAGCAACTCCCTCCGTTCGATTTAATTGCTAGGTATACAAAATAGCTTTGTTTCAAAAGAGCTTGTTACTTTTAAAATTCAAGAGATAATTGACCATGTTTTCTCCAATTCTACCATTAGAATTTAAAGTCATTCTAAAATGTGAAAAAAATTATTATTGGATGTTTTCAAAAAACTAATGTAGCTATACAATAAGTATCATCCATATTATTTTTTCTTAACGGCCACAAGAACTTTCTTAGAGAAATGAAAAAAATACAACAAGGATAACATAACAATAACATACTCACAAAGTGGGTCCGGAAAAGATGTAGCCACAGACATACCTACCTCTCGCCTAAGGGTAGAGGAGATTATTTCCAATGGACTCGACTTAAGTTAAAAAATTAATCCAAAAACAATCCAAACAAAAATAACTATTACGCGTAAATAGCGTACATGGAAACAAACACAAAAGAGATAGCAACAAGACAATAATTATAACAAAAATAATAGATGGGCTGAAAGATGCACAATAATAAATAATAATGTAAATCGAAGACAAAGAAACTATCGTAGCAATGCTACAACTACTAATATATGGACTTAACAAGAAAAATACACACTACTACCTACTAACCTTCTTTACCCTAATGTGCATCCTCCACAATAACATTTCACGCTTATTGTCTTTCCCCAAACCTCCACGGCACACCACCCACCCCTACTCCAAATCCCTATCCCTCCACTTCCCTACCCTCGCCCCATCACCATAAACTCTATACTCATCTCGTAATATTTATCTAAATTATATATTAATAATATTATAATTAATATTATTTATTTATTTATTAATATCAGAAAATAAGAAGAAGAAAAACCAATTATTTTTTCAAAATATTTGTTTCCCTCCCAAACACAACCTTCAAAGTTGATCATCCTGGTAAGAATGAAAATGATGGTTAGAAATTAATAATAAATGAATGGGGTGTTACTGGATATATCAAGATAGGTTTTGGTCAGGCTACATAAAACTAAAAAGTATGTAAATTAAAGTTCTCTTTTGGATTTAATTTACTGATATTGTATATTACACTTGAAAGTTGATCAGTTGAATATTCTTAGGTTTTCTTTTGTGAAGTTATGTGAAAACTTTGTCTAAAATAATTCAATTACTTCGTCTTAATTTATTTATCTCATTTTTTAAAAATAATTTTTTTGCTAACTATTTAATTTAATTTTCAAAATTCAATATATTTTTATTCAGGTTTTTATCAGTTCAGTTTTAGAAAAAGTTAAGTATTATATATTTTTAATTTAAATTTCAATTAAATTACATGTTTTTTTTGTTTTTTTAATTTTTGTATATTTTTTCAAAGTAATAGTTAAAAATAAAATAAATAAATTGGAACAAAGGGAGTATATGTATCTAGACAAAATAACAATCATAATCTTCATTATTCAAGACTCCAAGAGTGTGTTCGGTAGGAAGAAAATATTTTCAATTTTCTTATATTTAGTTGATTAATTTTTTAGAAAAATATTTTTAGAAAAATTCTTAAAGATGGGAAAATGATCTCCTTATTGAAAATACGAAAATAAATTTCACAAGTGATATTTCATATTGATTAAGTTTTTCCACTACACAATTCATTTTCACCCCAACTCTATTGCCCCCATCTCCATCACCTCACCCCCTATCCCCACCCCCACCTCTTATAGTATTTGGATTAGATTAATTAAATATTTTTAGGATAATATTTTTTTGTTTACTCATCAAAATACCAAAAAAAAAAACAACACATGTAAGATACCAACTTATTTTTCGAAAAAATATTTTTCATTTTTTATCTCTACTATTTTTATGATATATATATATATATATATGAATGCTTACTTGTCGATACCTAATAAGACCGACTAATTATTTGAATGAAAATCAAATTGTAATTTTTACAAATTTGATAAATTTTTAATTTTTAATTAATTCACCTGTAAGGCGGATTATGAATAAAGAGAAAAATGAAGTGCTAATCTACGAGTTTACCTTAATTAATATATAGAGTAAAAAAATTTATTTGTTACAGCAGATAACGTAATCTATTTTAATATACTCATACTTTAATTGTCAAAGTAAGAGATTGTCACTTATCAACGAATTATTGTTATGTCATTTGCATTATTATTAAAATAAAAAATTTAACACAAACACACACACACATATATATAAATATTAAAAAAAAAAAAAAAAAAAAAAAAATTACATTATCAAATCACTCAAAAGCACATAAATAAAAAACAAGCGTTAAATAGCGCCGCTTAATGATGTGCAGGGAAATTATCGTATCTGATATATTAATCGTCTATTCAATATTCTTACACGAGTGCAATCGTGACTATACGAAATAAATCTTAGTTCTATGATGTAACAACAACCGTTAATTTTGTATACATAACTGTGTATACACTATACAATCAAATGATGGCCTAATGACCTCAAGGGTGGGTCAAGTTTTTTTTCATACATATATCAATAATAACAATATATTTAGGCGTAATTGATCTATAGTCGAAATATAAAAAATAAAATGTATGTACCACGCACCTTATAAAGCAATACAAAAATTATTTTTAATAGACTTTTGAACTCTACTCAAATAAATATTTTTGTGCCGTTGGGGATAAGAAAATATAAAAATAAAAATAATAATAACATGCACCAAATATAAATAATAAAAGCTCGGTTTAAAATATAGTCTAGACTTAGCTATATGCCTAGCATTAATCCAAATAATTAATTGGAAAAAAATACGATGAAAAAGAGAAAAGATAGAGAAAATGACCTTTCAAAACCTTATGAGGGATTTGATGAAATTTTATTTTTATGAAAGCCAATATTACTCAGCAGCTACTAAAATCCAAACCTCCATGACTTGGCACGTCATATTTCTTTAATTTCATATGCCTAATTAATTTTCATTAATTTCACATTCACTATGGACAAATTAGAAATTCCTTAGATATAAAAAGTAGATTAAATGGTTTTCACCTTAATATACGGAGAAATGTGTTTTTTTTTAATTTTAAAAATATATTGACGGTGGGTATATCGTACTTTAGTATTTTTAACTTGAACTATAAAATGAAATATATTTCTGAAATGATTAAAATATATAAGGAATTAATCTTAACGTAAACACATATCATGCAGTTATCGATCATAATAAGATATGAGTAGTGCAATTTTTTTTTTATTTTTTACGGGCTAAATCGGCTAATGTAGCATGCTATGGTCACACTCCAATTAATGTTTTGTGTTTAAACTAGTATATATATAGTATTATTAATACAATTAATGTTTGTATAATTGCGTACTTTAGCTTTATAAATTAACCTAAATTAAGATATAACCATTAGTTTAAAGTTTTAAATCTGCATATATATATATATATGTAATATATATAGATGTACGTTAACTCTTGGACCACAATAGAATTGATGCAAAATGTGATTAATTATGACTTGTGCCTTAGGTTCCAAAGGCGGCACAAAAAGAATTGCCGCACACAAAAAGGTCTATAAATAATACACGTCGGTTACTTATTAATTTAGAAAGCAATGTGCCGCGCTATACCGTAAGATAAGATACAAATTTTTGTACTACTTGATTGGACGGGTAAGAAAGAGCTTTCATAATTATTAAATTTTTTTAATTTTTTTAATTTTTTTATTATTTTTGAATTTTGTAATTTTTTAAAATAAAATGAGAAAGCTAAAATAATATTTTTTAAGTACATAACTTCGTTAGCTATTATATGCTAAATACCATTAAAAGCCGTGAAGCTCAAGTTAATTAAGAAGATACGAATAAAGTGACAAATTAGGCGAATTTTCTACGACAGTGGAACACTTATATATTAGAAGAATATTTAAGTTTAAATAGTAACATAATTTAATTTATTAGTTACACCTTTGATTTAAAGTTTTCAACATCACCACTTTGTCATTTAAATAGGTTCAAAGGCTTCTACCACTTTCCGAGTTTGTGCATCACCCACTAACTTATTTGCGCCGCCCTTCAATTTAAATATATCATAAGTTTAGTACTACTAATTTCTATATAAACCCAACCATTTAAGCACTTAACACTCCACATATTTCATGCAACTTTAGAGGACCTAACTTGTTATAATATTTTGCATACCTCATATTCTTCCAAACTCAAAAAATGGCTAGTTATAGATTTTGGTTCTTTTTCTTCGTTATCTTGTTTCCTTGTTTATGCTCCGAGAGTCGTCCTCTCGAGGCATTCTCGGGGAAGAGGAAGAAGACAGTGATGGAGATTGGTCGAGAAATTTTAAGAGAATCATGTTAGCACGCTCACTAAGTATGATGTGTCAATCGGATTAGTCCTGGTGGACGATCCTAAACATCATTAGGATCAGAGACGACCAGTACGTACTGAACTCACAAAGGTTATGGACTCCGGTCCTTCACGGGAATTACTATGGGGAGATTTATGTAGAAGAAAGAGGCTCATCATTCAAGTGAAAAAAGGAAATAAATAATTAAAAATGTGTTCCTCAATATTGGAAGTGGACATTTCCAATAATTTCATATCAAAATCATAGTTCTTGATATGATTATGATTTAACTTATTAGTTGTGGATAATAATTTTTAATATCTCATGCTTACTTTTCTTATTTTTAATGGATACAACTCCTTATTATATGTTTATATATATATATATATATGCGCTCTCACTTTTAATTTATTTGTTTGATTTCTTTTCATTTTATTATCGTAGTTTAAGAAAGTAAAGCTTAATTTACGAATCTTGTGGTTTTAAACCAAAGATATGTAGAATGTGTTGAAACGCTCATTTATGCTTGCGATCTTAAACATGTCATGCGAAAAGCTAAAAATAAAAGAGCCACGGAAGTTAAAACATTATATTTCAAACAAAGTTAAAAAAGGAAAAATAAAAGTATATGTTTTATGTTCATAATCTTATGATGAGGTATATCTCAATATCTTAGCTATAATAAATTTCTTTCCCCACTTAGTAAATAAGCCATCCAGTACTGCGCATAAAGATTACGATATGCTCAATATAATTTTATCAAGTGAGGTTCAAACACATGGAAATTATATGTATATAATTAAATTGATATGGAGAGCAAGATATATATATATATGGAAATTGTAGCCATACAAATGTTATGCAATATTTTAGCCACAATTTTTTTTATATTATTTTATGAATTCGTATCGTCAAACTATATTATATAAATTGAACGGGAGGCTAGAAATAGTAAACTCAACTACTCCCATGTTAAGAGTTATAGAAGGAACAACAGGGAGGCTTTGCTAGTTCTTGCTACATTGATCTAATTCAGGATGATTGATTTACAATTAGTATACACCCTCCACAAGCATAACAATCACTATATATATATATATATGGATGCTAGCAATTGGGAGATTCAATACATATTATATATACGTAAAAAATAATTTTGACCTTGTATTATCTTAATCAGCCCATGAATTTATTTGTGTCCAAGTCACGTGATTTTCATTTTCAACATCATCCACCTGTTACAAAAATACACCTTATCGTGATGATTTACAAGAATGATTTTGGAGGTGGGTGATTTTAAATTTTTGATCTCACGTGATCTATTGGTAAAACTTAAAGTTTAACAAGTTTTAACTTTGATCTTGAATGTTTGCCCATAAAATAAGCAAGGGTTAAAAGTTCAAGGTAATCTATTTCCAAGGTTACGAGTATAATTAGAAGTGGCAAAAGGACAAATTGGACTATATTTGGGTGGGCAAAAAGAGCCGAGTTGATTAATGGGTTGGTCAATAGTTCCTTGGGCTAATACGCTGATGAAATAGTTAATTAAAAATGCGATCAAAACCCAACCCGCATAATTTTATTAAGTTTTTATTACTTTTACTTATTTTTTAATACACTGTATAATTATTATTATTTATTATTATGATTATATATAATATGTCAAATAAAAAAATATCTTGTAAAAATATTTTTAAAAAAATAAAATTTTTTCATGAATCAATTTGCTGACGTCAAATTCAAACTTCAAGGCTGAAATGGACTAAAGTAATAAATGAGCGGACTAATACTAATTCAAATATAAATAAATTAATCCACATGATTCATGGGTTAATTTTTACCATCTCTAGATATAATTTCAGAATGAAAATGAAAGTAGAGTATTATAGACAACTTACAAGACCTGCAAAGTGCCTTTATGTTTAAAGCCCACGTAAGAAATTGAACTACTTTGCAATCCAGTATACAACATTGTCCCATAAGTAGGATGTCGGTCCAATTGAGGCCCATAAGCCCAACTTCCGTATGCAACTCTTTTCATTTTGGTGTACTAAAAAAAACTTTTCGTTTACGAGTAAATCAAAATAGTCAACTTTGACAAAAAATTGAAAGTACATTTTTTTTTTCATTATGATATATTCGGATAAAAGTTGTGACTCGTATACGTATGGTATTTTTGCGGTAATATCTACATATTTTGTAAAATTTTACTAAGTTCAATCGTTATCAAACTGATTTTTGATGAGTGACAAGTAAGAAATGAATTTTGATGGAGGAGTACCAAGCAGGTGGTTATAGGAATAAATGGCCTAATTTCTTTTTTGATAACAATAATGCTCGTCCCTCTTATAATGCGCCTCAATTATTTTATGGTGCGTTTTTATCTCTTGTCAGTATATAACTATCAAACAACTTTTGTCCATCTAATAAATATGCTAATTAGGACTCGTCTTATTCCGAAGGGTCATGGTTACGTTACACTTGAAAGAGACGCTTGACTTTTCAAGTTGTTTTCTTCTTCTTCTGTACTTATTTGTCTCATTTTCATTTTTGTTTATTTAAAAAGTTAATATTTTTTTTCGTGGTACTTCCTCTCTTAATTCTAACTTTCCTGCATTTAATATTTAAAAGATAAAGCATTAAACGACATTTCGTACATTCTACAAATTTTTAACTTAAGATCACCAAGATTAAATTATTATTTTACTTTCTTAAACTCTCCGTTAAGTTAAAACCAGATAAATAAATTAAAACGAGGAAAGTAAAAGTTTAAGATTCCTTTGTTTATTTTTTAAAAAGGTTATTTCGATGCTTGGCATGGAACATTAGTAGCCTTAATTGCACTGGACCATTTTTAAGAAGACTTATTCAAAGTGGCTGTTTGACCTTAGCCCTCGAAACAATTAGTCTCTCTCTCTCTATATATATATATATATATATATATATATATATATATCGGCTTCTCCGGTATTCAGTATCTGATATTTCCGTTGTTGTTCGATTAACTTCAGATTAATTCACATATGAAAGTCTCACATTGAGAGATAAATCATTCCCTAACAGAGATAACTCTATACCTGCGTCGAACCTAAAACGTCCGATTAAAAAAATGTTAATATTTAATTACTATTCTACCGCAATCTGAATGATATTGTTCAGAATTTTCGTGGTCAAGTAGAACTTAATTCCCAAAATTCAAAGGCAAGAAAAGATCAAATAATGAAGTGAGTGTGACTTGTAGATTCCATATTGTAACAAATAATGGTTCAAAGGATGTCTACGTACGTCTAAAGGGAAAGTAAGAAAAGAAAAGTTGGAATACCTCGCAAACCTATACCCTCACTCCTGCACTCTCCGTTTCCCATAAGCTGCTCATATACACATATGAATATTTTGAAATGATATTTTTTACTTCATATTAAATATCGAAAAAAATAAATAAGAAAATTTATCATTTTAAAATCTTGTCATAATTTTTAATTTCATTTTGAGAGTCAAAACATATACTTTTGATCAATATTTTAAATGTATTTTTTATGACATTGATATGAAAAAATTACAATTTTATAATAATTTCTGTATAGTTTTTGAATATCTAAATTTTAATTTGAAAAATATTTTAGAAAAATGACGGTATTAAGTGAGAATGAATTCCCTTATTCCCAGCGAATAACTCAATATTCAAACATGTGCACCATTCAACCTTCTGATGTCGCATATAACCCACACGAAAATATACACATAACATATTCGCTTACTCTGAGTGATCATGAATTTATACGCATCATATAATTTACCCAATAAATCGCTTTGATGCACACAAGTATTCTTTTCATTTTTAATTGTAGATCTTCAATTCAATTTCTGAATATAAAATCACTTTTCTTAAAGAAAGTTATATACCACCCAATGCGTGACTTTCTGAAACGAACTCAAATTTAATTAGGTTGAACACGAATATCGTAATGAAAAATAAAAAAAGGACCCATTCATGAGGCAAAAGAGTGACATGCTGGAAAGTGGAAACCAAAGTTTTACCAAAGTTAAATTATATATATGTGATTGGAGTGTTCCTTTATATGTGCGTGTGTGTGTCATAGTCCCACAGCACATGACAATGACCGAGCGGCGCCTGTGCACTTGACAATATTTGGTGCCATTTAGTACTTCTATCATCTTCCTAAAGCCTTTTTAAGTTTCATTGCATGCGCGCTAACATGGGCGGATTGCTATGCATGCGCATGCAAAAGCTTATGAGTTTTGACAACTCAGTAAGTAATTTACCAAATATTACGTATATGTTAATTATATTAATCTACTTACCATATATAAATATAAATAATTCATCATATTCGTGATGAGCCGAGGATTTTTTTTTGCGTGTGGATGAATTGGATATATTCTCTATTTGCATGTGTACTAACTTACTAAGCTCAATAAAACAAATGGCAAATAGTTCATTAATGATTTTGCATATACCTGCCGTTTTGTCTTTCAATCCCTAATTGCATGTTGTTGTTGTTGCTACTGCTGTAGTGATACCTCAATGTCTAGTCTTTTTCAATACTAATATAATACTATAACTCAAAGAACTGGTCCGGTTGATAAAGAACTTACAAGACGAAGCTCATAGCATTATTATCCGGTTAATTATTATTATTATTATTATTTTTTGATTTCTTATTCGATATGATGTACCTTTTTTTTTTTTTCTATCTCTAACTACTCCAATTCGTATAACATGAAGTTAGATTAAGATTATGTATAAAGTGTACTAGTTTATCTTTATTTTACATATTATTTATGTCCACTATGATAATGTAGTAGAGTGGTTAAAAAAATATAAATCTAAAAAAGAAGAAGAAACATTTGGTAAATTCGTAATAAAGGGTCAAAGTAAAAGTATAAGATATTACAAAATCTTACTCGTACGTAGTAAAGAATTGCACATTTGCACTGGAATAATAATTTAAGGACAAGAATTTCTTTTGGAATTATTTGAAGATTCCATGTGATAAGGTTGTAATTTTTAGAAAAGGGCCAATGTGGTACGTTACGAATTTCAAGAGTTTTGATTTCTTAATCTAAGAAGTCAGATATGAAGAATTTCAAATCTAAAAATAAAATTTTATATTTAAAAATATTTTTAATTGTTGATTAATTGAAATTGGGCTTTTGATTTTAAATCTAAATCTTTTCTTAAAAATTTAAAAATTGTCATATAAATTTTGACAAATAAAACACTAATTTTGAGATAAAATATCAAGTTCATATCTACTGATATAAGATGGTGAGAAATGAAACGTTCTTGAGTTAATTCTTAATCTAAATTTGTATTCAATATATATATATATATATATATATATATATATATAAATTTTTATATATAAATATTTTTTAGTAGAAAATTTCAATTCAAATAAATGCTATAAATTACTTAATTTATTGGAAAAAATCGAATATATCAAATTAAAAATTAAAATAGATTTGGATGAGGTTTTTTGATCGTGCCTCTGACACGACTTGTCGGAAATTAGCGGCCATTTTCGTCACGTCCCTCTTTTCCCTTAAAAAGTAGTAATTCACAAAATTGGTGGGACATTTACGGCATGACACGCTCATGCAAATATTTCAATAAGGGTCTCAGTTACCCAAATTGCCAAAATCACTCCTCCTACTTTTTCTTTCTTCCTTCTTGTGTTTTTATTCGATTTACGTGTATCTTTATTAATTTTACGAGTATCTCCTATATTTCAATCAAGCGTTGAATATATAGATGGAACAAACACCTAAGTAACCATATGTCTATTTGTTGTATGAGCATACTAATAATAATTTCAATAAAATGGATAGAATTTTTTATTTCTTAATAAGAAATTTTAAATTTAAGTTTTTGAATATAAATTTTTTTAAAAAAAACCAAAATTAACAAATATTGAATTAAATTGAATTATTAAATTTAAATTAATTAAAATTTTAATATAAATAATGAAGATGGCGAAAATTCAAAAGTAATATAAAGAATATGAAACATTAGTAGAATAGAAAATACAAGCAAGAGTTATGCATCCGCAAGTAAAGTTTTGAACTGCCACTGAATCCATTTATTATTAAATATTTATTTATATTTAATAAATTTTTTTATATAAAATTAAAATGAAAGTAAAGAATATTGAATTTAATCGAAGTCGTAAGAAATATTCTACCTCTGCCCTAGGCGTGCTCACATGGTAGGTACTTCTTCAGTCTCAAATTATTTGTTATATTTTAAAAATTAATTATTTTCTTTATTCTATTTTTAATATAATTTTTTTATGAAATATTATTTTAATTGTTGTTTGATAGATTGAAATTGAATTGATAATTGAGGTTTTTTTATTTATTTTATTTCTAGTTAAATAAAAAAAATCCTAACTTATTTCTTTAACCGGGAATGTTTGTCTACCCAATACGAAGAAGACCGCCAATAACGTACTTCGTTCATTTATTTTTGTTTTGTCTACTTTTAAATTTTAAATAATTTTCTTTAAAATACTATTAATATAATAATTTATATTAATTGATATTTAGCGAATTAAATCGAAGAAGGTACTAAAAATTGTTATAAAAGATTATATTTGGAGGAGGATTTGTCTCCCAAATCAGAGTTTAGGGAGACATGGATTTATAGGGAACAGTAATAATGCCTCCTCACCTTCACCAAGATTTTTTGACACTTTTATGCCTTCTTTTTCTATTTTTATTACTACTACTACTTCTTCCTTTGTTGTCTTTTTCTTTTTTCTAAGACCACCTCTAAATTTTCAGGGGTCAGTTGGTAGCTGATTAGAGTTACGTAGGTCACAAGTATAAAATTAGTTATTAAAAAAAATTTATGTATTATTATATATATATATATTAGTTATATAAAAATTTAATTATTTATATATTTATTATTTTATTTTATTTTGTATTATGTAGTAAAATAATATACAGATTTTTAAATAATTTATACATGTATTAGTTATGAGAATTTTTAAATTGCAAATTAAATATCATATTAATTTTATATACGAATAACTTAATTCATTATAATTTAATATTACACTTATATAATATTTAATACACGCATAATTCACTTTCAAATCAATTAACAGATCTACTCCCTCAATTGTAAATTTCCTTGAATACCCTTCGCCACCACAAATTTTTTTTCAAAAAATTTAATCTTTTTATACAAAATATATATTCAAATAAAATTTGAAACGTTTATGTAGCTCCGCCGCTGACAATGAGAGTGATTGTTGAAGGAACATATTTAATTGTCAAGAACTTAGGACAAAAAAAATAGTAAGTAATTTATTGGTCACCTAGTGGAGTGCAACTAGACACACAAGGACATGCAATGTAAATTACATAGTCCAAAAAATGAAAGCAAAAAGAAAAAAGAAAAAACATAAAAGACAGGCAGAAGAGGAGGAAAAAGTGAGTTGAGAGAAGGAAATATGAGGGAAAGATAGTGTTGTTTCTTTTAAGTGAAGCAATAAAGAAAGAGAGAGGAGGGGAAAATAAAGAAAGTTGTAAGGTGTCACTTTCAACAAAAGAAAAAGAAATTTTAATGGTCAATTTGAGAGCTGGGTAAGTAAACCAAATGGTTGTAACATGTAACTATGAAGCTGCGGGAAGGAAAAAAAGCCCTTAGGACAACAATGACAAGTGGGACATCAAACATAGCCAAGAAATGTAGTGGGAATTGAGATTGGATTATATGAATCCTTATTTATTAAAGTTTATTTCATATCGAATAAAGAATAAAAACTGTCGTAGATTGATGGTATGCATAAATTTCATGTAATTTATGATAAGTCTTTTGTAATTGTTTTATAAAAAACTTAGATTTGTTTGGTTGTTAGCTAGTTAATATTACATTTGGTAGCTATTTAGTTGATTTATATAAAATTTGGCTTACCACGTGTGATGTTAGGTTATTATTTTATAATTTAGAAAATTAAAAAATGATATCATAAAATATTTTTAAAACAAAAAAAAAACCATAAAATTAACAATTAATATTTTTAAAAAATTATAATTTTAAATTAAAAAAACAAAAAAAACATGTAATTTAATTAAAATACAAAAATAAACACATAATTAAAAAAACAAAAAAAATTATTAGTACATAAAATAAAAATATACACAAATAACTACACTCTATAAAAATAAAGCTGTGCAGAGCAACTGCAGGCCGTAACTAAACGGCCTTGATTAAATTATACATAAATCTAAATTAGAAAAGCAGAGAGAGCTAAAATAAGTGGGACACCAAAGACTTGGGAGAAATGAGAGGAGTTTTATGAGGGTTAAAATTGAATCCAAGTTGGTTATGGCTGAATGGCAAAAGGTAAAAAGAGGCTTGGATTGGTGATATATGTGCTTTTTGGGCAGTACAAAAGTGAAAATACAACAAGGATAGCAGCAACAGCAGCAGTAGCAGTGGCAGCTGCACAGTACAGAGAGAGAGAGAGAAAGAGAGATGGCAGTGATGATGAGGTTACAAAGACCTTTAATCTTGTAACTGACAAAACACTGCCACCACTGCAGTGCCAGTGGCATCAAAGGGGTCTCTTATAGCCCAAATAAGGGATTCTTTTTCGGCTACTCTTAATTACTCTGCAACTGCCCCTTCTTCTCCATCACCCTTTCTTTTGGTGCAGCAGCAGCAGCAGCAGCAAAAATCACCAATTTCTCTTTATCATAATCATTGTGCAGAAAATACACAAGGGGGTTGCAGTGAAACATTAAAAAGCTGTGAAAAGAGAGAGAGAGAGGAGTGGGATGGGTTAGGCTGAAGTAGTGATGGCATATGTGTGTGTCTGTGTAT
This sequence comes from Datura stramonium, assembly GCA_018107945.1. Classification (NCBI taxonomy): domain Eukaryota; kingdom Viridiplantae; phylum Streptophyta; class Magnoliopsida; order Solanales; family Solanaceae; genus Datura; species Datura stramonium. The sequence continues at coordinate 192,460 of JACEIK010002307.1, forward strand.
ATATATAGGTCCTTGTGATTCTTGATTAAGTGATGGAATTTGGAAAGTTGGATGGCAGAACCTTTCAGAAGTACTATCAGATTTCAGAGTGGTGCCAGATACAGAACAAGAACACAGAAGAGGAAACGAAGCAGTAAATTGAAGTGTAATCAATCAAAAGCTGGAAAGAGGAAAGCACAACAACAAGGGTCTGAGTCTGGATCCTCAGAGGAATCAGCAGCAACACCATTATCATCATCCCAACGAAAACCAAAACCAACACCAAGGTTCAACTTTGAGACATGTAGGAGAAGTGGGCAAAGAAGAAGAAGAAGAAGAAAACCAAGAAGAAAACGAACCCCAGCTCTATCTTCATCCTCAGCAACAAGCATTTCTTCATCACCATCAGTTGTTCTATGGAAGGTTAGATTCACAAACACCCCAACCCCAACATCTACTGCCACCATCAACCTCAGCCTCAGCCTCCTCCCAAGAAACGTTCGTATTTGCCTTCTTCATCTTCTTTGGGGCAAAACGTCGAACATGCAACATTGCGAGGAAAAATGGGAGACACTCACCACCAACACCAACAAACCACGTCAAGGCTGGGCGTGGGAGCACTGTGGGCGAGATTGTAGAAGTTCAAGGCGGCCACATTGTGAGGTCTACGGGGCGCAAAGACCGCCACAGCAAGGTTTGCACAGCCAAAGGCCCCAGAGACCGCCGTGTGCGTCTCTCTGCCCATACTGCTATTCAGTTCTACGATGTCCAAGACCGCCTCGGCTATGACCGTCCCAGTGTGCCAGGATTGGCTCATCAAAAGGCCAAACCCGCCATTGATGAGCTAGCTGAGCTACCCGCCTGGAAACCCACCATTGGTTCTGCTGCGACAAACGCTAATCTTGAGCAAGAGCAAACACAAAAGCAGCAAGAAGACAACTTTGCATTCCAACAAGGAAATCCTAGTTTGTTTGATAATGTTGCTGGCCCTTCAAGTAAAAGAGCAATGGGGACGCTGCGAAATGAAAGTAATACTGCTAATTCAATCGGTATTACCGCGAGCTTTCTGCCTCCATCTTTAGAATCTGATGCTATTGCTGATACGATTAAGTCCTTTTTCCCAATGGGTTCTTCTACGGCAGCCAACTCTTCAGCTATGCAGTTCCAGAGCTTCCAAGAGCCCCATTTGTTGTCGAGAACCAATAGCCAGAACCAAGTTCTGAGTCTCTTTACAATTTCAAGATCCTATTTTGCTCCACCACCAAAACCAGCAAGCTCAACACCATAACCAAACGAACCATAGGGAGCAAGAACAAGTGCAGGTTCAAGCACCAGCCCACTTTACAGGAAGCACTCCACTTGGGTTTGACGCCTCAGGCTGGTCTATGCATCAGCAACCAGTGGAGCTTGGGAGGGTGCAGAGACTTGCTTCTTGGAGTGACAGTAGAGACACTGCCTCTGGTGGTGGTGGGGCAGTCACAGGACCTGGCGGATACTTGTTCAACTCGCCACCAGCGCCTGCGCTGCTGCAGCAGCTATTCGGCCAAAATCGCTTTTTTCAGAGGGGACCCCTTCAGTCCAGTAACACACCTTTCGGTTCGAGCATGGATGGACCCATCAGCTATAGTACTGCCTCAGCCGATCCAAGTCATCACCATCAAGCGGTATTACCCATGTATCCATCAACAATTCCTGGTTATGGATTGGCTCTGAAGTAGGTGGATTCTCTGGGTTTCGTATTCCTGCTCGAATCCAAGGTGAAGAAGAGGAGCACGATGGCATTTCCATGCTTCATCTTCTGCTTCCTCTGATTCTCGTCATTGAGTTAGCTCCACAAATTCTCTCTTTCTCAGTCCCTGATAGGTATATACTTCAACCGTGGTCAGTCTTGTTTAAGATTCCATTTTAGTCTTTAATGTTTTAGAAATGTTATTCATTGTTGCATTGAGCTCATCTGCAGGGATATGCTCTACTTGAATGCAATTGGAACTTACAGAAGTAATGCTGTCAGAGCGTGGAGCTGGAGAATTAGGGAGAGTTCCCTACAGAGTCTGGATTCAACACATGCACCGTGTCCAAAAGAATCCTGATCATTGTTTCAGGTTCTATGATCCGGTCTATTATTATTAGTTATTCAACGTTCTTGATTTTCGTTCTTGTGTAATTGAGCTTTTCTAGCTCAACAGCTACTTTAGGAGTGTTATGTGTTTGGCCAGACTTGTCATCCTGCTGCTGTTTGATTTTATTTCATGATTTGGAGACTTTCAAGCTAGAATTGTACGTTCTGTTACTTCCTTGAAGTCTTTAATGCCACTTCTGGACCTATTTACCCCAGTAATAGTTCCTGAATGTGATGGAGGTTTCTTTAATTCCTCCTACCCTGATTACTTGGTGACATTGATTTGGGGTTGATTGCTGTCTTTCCAATTTTGGAAGTGTGAATGGGAGGAGGAAATGAGGTTGTTTTCTTCTGTTTAGATAAAAGGGTCAATTTTTCATGTAGATGAAAGAGAGATCTTTCTTTGGTTTGATAGTTGCTTCATTACTTCTGATAAACAGTTCATGTTTCAACAACTTCCTCAAGCCCTCAAAAGGAATTGAAAGAAACAGGCATGGCCTTTAACATCCCTATCACCGCTATGATTTTTGGGAGCATTAAAGGCTAAGTCATTTTCTATGAACAGTAGGAGTGATTAAGGGTGGGTTTGAGAGAGGTAATCTGAATGCTAGCTTGAGGTTTAAACTAATTTTTAGTGACTTTTGTTACCTATATTAGCTATTTTTACCTTTTTATGTCATGGAACATGAGATTGCTAGACTAATCCTCTAGGGATAAATGTAAAGTCTTGACAGCTTCACCTACCTAATTTCCTAACATTGAAGGGTTTGGCAGCCATTCAAGTCCTTTTCATTTTTTAATTTATGTTTTGATTACTTTTGTCAAGTTAGAGGAGTTCTTATTCTTTTTATCTATGTTACTCAGACTTTCAAAACTGGTGTGTCGGATCTGTCATAAACTTTGCATTTTGAAAGATCCGATACAGGTGTGGTAGCTTTGAGGGTCTGAGCAACATGGCTTGTTATTAGCCCAATGTAAGGCTGGAATGAAAACAGTAAGAATTTCTCAGAGATAGGATTGCATTTTTGTCAGACCAAGTTAGTTTCTTGTTTAAATGAAAGGGAAATGTAAACAGAAAGAAACTGAATGAGAATTCTTTGCTGTCCATTATTGTGTCAAAGGGTGATTCATGTTTATGGTAACAAAGGGTTGATTAGAGTCAATAGTCATAGCCCCATAAAGCCCAAGTCACAAGGTAGTTTAGCACACAAAGGAGAAGTTGCCAGGAATATAAACTTTTCAAGGACAGCCCCAGCAAGTAAAGAAAACGATTATTCTAGATGAATTTAGAAAGATAGAACTAAGTGGGGCTAGCAGGCTCATAAAAATGAGAAAGTGAAGAGAACCAATCAAATTACTATTTATGATGAAGCAGAAGCTGAATAATGGAAAGAACTACCAGTCACAGATACAACAAAGTGTGGCACTTGGCTATGAATTCATGGTCCCCTGCCCTGCAAATCTCAGTACACCTAATAAATAAGAGACTGGTCTAGTGGGAGATGTTCTCTTGTTTTTTTTTTATCTTTTGGGGCTTATAGTTTTACTCCCTTTGGAAAATTTTAGTTAGACGCATCAAGATGTTGACAATTGCTTCATAGTAGTTATTGTCACTTCTTTATGATTGATTGGTACTATCAAACTGGAGGATAAATGGAGCTAACATGCCAAACTGTTAAATCTCTCCCACGGTGACATAACATCAAGAAATGATGCGTGAACCTACAGTGAAGAAATAAAGAGATCCTCCTTATATCGAAGTGGTCATTTGAACACTCTAATACTCTGTATATATGTCAAACATTACGTCTTATACATGTATCTATTAAATATGGAACGCCTAAGGGATTAGTATTTACTGCAGGGTTTATTGTAGGAAATATTAGCAGAAATAGAGATTTTAGCCACAATAGGGATATGCATCAATGCCATTTATTATTAGCATGGCCTACTAAATGACAGACCAAATAATAAAAGCTATCATGAGTTGGAGCTTGCTTTATTTTGTTTCTTTATTTAGGTTATGTATTCAGTGTGTTATAACTTTACCCATGTGGAATGACTGATATTCCTTTATAGGTTAAAGGAAAATAAAAAAATCAAATCTTTGTAAACAGCTTTGTTTTTTTGCAGCTTTCACCCTATTTCCCAGAATCAACAATAATACACACAAAGTTTAATAGGAGTAATGGAAAATGAACAATATTAGTAGGGATCCAAAAGATCAGTTCAGGTTTAATTATTGGGTCGTTTGGTACGCAGGATAAAGGATATTTCAAGATTAAGCTTAGAATAAAATTTATACTTCAATTGGTTGACGATACCCTGAGAATATTTTATCATAAATTAAAGTTGAAGAATTATAATTCGGAACTATTTAGTCCGCAAACCAAAAGGGTTTGCCAGCCATCAAGTCACTGCTACTTTATTTATTTATTTATACTGATTACTTTTGTCTAGTTAGGGAGGAGGTTCCTATTCTTGTTATCTTATGTTACCGGACTTTAAAATTTTCGGACGTGTGTCTGATTCTTCAAAAACTATGCATTTGAAAGATCCTCGAAACCGTCCACCAAGAGAAGGCATAAGCCATTGCCTTCCTCACTTGGTATAATGACAGTTTCTTCTCTCTATTTGGTGTCTTCTGGAGGATTTCTTCCTCTCTTTTTTTTTCTTCACTAATAACAGCTTCACTCTTGTTTTCCGGCCGGAGTACGATTATCCATTTTGGAGCTTCGACAATCAAAGATTTGAGCTGTGCGTGAAATCCATTAAAAGGGAAAATTGCTTCCTAGCAGGATTCTTTTTCATTTTCAGAGCTCAAAACACGAGACATCTGCTTAATAATGGAGGGATTTTATCCATTTCACTACAATCCCGTATGGTCCATTAAATTGTTTACAGCTAGAGAAGTTTCCTTCTTCTTCACATCCTTTGTCATAGAGCATTGAGTTGTCGTCCTTTTTTTCTCTGTCATTAAGAGTGTTGATTATTGCAAGAAAGCGAAATGATAGAGAGACTAATTTTGATTGATGAAAGTAATTTTTTGGGTACCAAGTATGTTTAAACATGCGATTTCATGTCGCGATTTAAAATTTTAGAGATGAAATCGCAGTTTGGGCATGCGATTACATCTTATAATATCACATCATGAGATGAAATCCCAAATTCTCCAAAAAACTTGATTTTCCGGCCGGTTGGTAACTTATATATACCAACTATATTTATCAATAATTTATTTAATAAATGTAAACATCTTTTGCCAACTATTATATCGTCCGTATTATATGAGGATTATATTAAACAGTAAGCACACTACAACTCATGCTTAATTTTACTTTTAATTTGCTTTTTTTAGAATAGTTTTGTGATAGTATATTATATTTATTATGAACTTTTACTTATTTGGTAAGATTGTATAAGAATTTGGGTAATTTTGAATAGTTTTTAGAACTTATGGGTTCTTATGTTCATGAGAAAAAATTACAACTTAAAAATCTCAAATTTGCACGCCCAAAACAAAACTTCAAACTTGATCCTTACGCGATTTTTTATATCATGATTTCATCTCGAATGGCCAAACTGCCTAACTTAATTCAAAAAGTTAGTTCAAGAGGCGAGGAAGTCATCTCACCCGCAGGTGGACGCGGCTACTAAGCTAACACCCTGGGACACCTAAGCCTGACAACTAGAGTGTGGACAAGGTACTATGGGTGCCGACATCGAGTAAAATGAAAATTGGGTGGATGTAATTCTGATATCATAATAAGAATGGTTCTTGATTCTAACCTGACCGCGTAAGCTAGTGATTGCTCTTAGGGCTGTGTATCAGTTGGTTCGTTTCGATTTTGAAAGTTGGCTGGTTCCACTTATTAATTTGTAGATATGTTAAACCGTTAAAGAACTATTAAAAATATCAGTTAAACGGTTATTGATTAATCGGGTTATTGATCGCTTCAAGTTAACCATTAAAATTTCATACAAAAAAGTCTCACAAGTCATAAGTATGTTTAGCTAGGAAAAAATGGATGAAAAGAGAAAGGACATATAGAACTAAGTCAACTAAAATAATCGATTTTAATTTAGATTTGAATTATATCGCCTTCACTTTTTATCTATACCCGATTCAATTTTTTGTTAGGATACTTTATATATTAAAAGCTAAAATTGTATTTTAATAAATTATTAAATCGGATTATCGGTTTCACCCATTAAAAAATGGTCAAACCGATAGCCTAATAACTTGAAATAATAACGATAATCAATTCGTTAAAACCAATAACCCGAACTACACCCACAACTCACTATCGATTCGGGTTATTGGTTTACTCATTAATTTGCACAACTCACTGCTCTAGACTAGAGACAAATTGTCATCCAACCACTGTGGTCGAGATAGGAACTCGCACTGGTATCCATTCATCGAAAAATTATATTATATTTATACGGCTAAAATTATTTATTATGTATATATAATAGATGTTGAATTTATTTTACTACTCCGTATATTTACTTTTATTTTTAAATTTTTTTAAAGAGAATTCTTGATTTCGCCACCGCGATTCACTATTGTGAGATTACTAACAGAACGACAGTATTACATAATCAGCCCATACTCACTATTCATGATTCTTTTTTCTTTTTTTTTTCTTATATATTTAAAAGCAAGTGAATATTCATCAGAACATAATATTTTAGTGTTTCAACCAGACAAGGAAGAAGACATCTTTTGATTCGTTTTAATTGGAGGATTCGTGTGGTTAGCATCAAAAAATTGAAAAGAAAAAAAAAGATGCATTTATTCCTCTCTTTTTCTTTTACAGCCATGTTTGGATGGTTGTTACTTTTCATGGTCATGCAACGAAGAAATGTGGTTTGACGAAATGTGATTTGAAAAGGGTAAGAATGTATGTTTTATCTTCATATTCGCGCAGAGTGCTATTTCTGATGACTCTCAATTCTAAGCAAAAAATAGTTCAAAATGTCCAAAAGAAGTAATAGAAGTAAAATAAATAGCAAATAGTAACAAAATAACATATAGTAACATAATAGTAATTATAATAAAAATTATGATAGTTGGAAGTATTAAAGAACAATGATAATAACAAAAACAAGCGGACAAGCAACTATGTAAGAGGGCAGTAGCAATATAGTTTGAATGGGTAACAAGATAACACATATCTACTAACGTCATTTAATTTCATGCTTTCCACAACCTATTGTCTAAGATCATGTTTTTGATAAGCTACCTATCTTGAAATCGTTCATAATCATCACAACAAATAGGAACATTCATCAAAAAAAATTCTTAAAAATACTAAAGAAATATAAACCGCAGATAGTAACAAATAACATATAGTGACATGATAGATACTAACTACAATAAAAAACTAAAGGAAGGAATGAAAAAAAGATGAGATAATATCTTGAAATCATGGTCCCCGGCGGGGCTCGAACCCGCGACCTTCGGCTCATAAGACCAACGCTCTAACCAATCACTACGGGACCATGTGTTTTCAGCACGCGGACTTATTCCTTAATATTCTACTAACTTTAGAGAATCAAAAGATTATGCCGCTAATAATATTAACAATTTTAATCTTCAAATAATTAGTTAATAACACCATTGACTCTCACATGCCCTACCCCAATTTATCTAACTTAAATAAACTACAAATATATATTACTTAATCGTAGCAATGATGAAAATCTCTTACAAAAAAAAATATATAAAATTAAAAAAATTGAATTCTATACGTGATATTTCGAATATGTTAAATAAAAAGAAAAAGTGAGTTGATGACCTTTAGTTTCAAATAATCCCTTTAAATATATAGAATAGTTTTTTTTCCTTTTTAGATTTGCTAACTTCTAGTCTCCTCAAATAATACTATGGAACTCTGTCGGTTAAATTTGACGGAAAAAACAGGAGGGAGAAAAGAAAGGAGGAAAAAGAGTACTTGAGAGTCGGTCTAGGGAGAAGGAAATGAGGAGTAGAACGACAATTTAGCCGAAATATTTGTTAGCAAACAAATGGGAAGACCATTTTTTTAGCTTCCTTTAGATTTGCATTTTAAACTTTGAAATTTATAGATTTTTTTCTTTTTTTTTTCCTTGCTCACTTCTCAAGTGTGTGTTTATTTTTTCTTAGTGACTATTCAAACAATTATAGTTTAACCAAAATCCATAGTATTTCCATTCTTTTTTTTTTTTTTTTTGGAACTATTTCCATATCAAAGTTACAATCTTGTTGAACTATTTGAGTATTCTTTCATAGTTTCTGTAATCTACAGATGGTGAATTGGGTTTTCTTCCCATTACTTAATTTTTTAAACATTTTGGGCTTCTTAATTTCCTTAGATCCCTTTGTATTTAAGGAGAATCTGTTTGTTCTTGATGGATTCTGTGTTTGTATAATATATAGTTTTTCTTTCTGTATTCACTTTCATAAAGACACAATTTTTCTTGACTTTAAATGGCTGAGGCAATAATGACAATAGAAGAACATACCAATAGTGCTAATAGTGCTACCAAAAAGTTGAAGCAGAAAAAAGTACCACAAAGGGGGACCAGGGTGTTGCTCAACTTGAGAGGATTAGATTAGAGGAACAGCAAATAAAAGATGAGATTTTGCCACCAAATTCAACTGTCTCATCACAAGATTCCTCTTTTAGGGCTTTAAAACCACCATCAGCTTTGATCAAGAATTGTGAATTTAGACTAAATTCATCAAACTCCCATTTTCTGATATCTTGAGTCCGTGGCTTTGCAATCTCCAAAACAAGTGAATGTTAGTGAAGGTGAAATGGATTTGTCAGCAATTCTGGGTAAAGGGTATGGTGATGATGATGATTGCTCTAAATTGTATAGTGGAAAATACACTTCTGAGGAAGATCTAAATTGTGTTGTTATTCAGCCCCCAATTTTCTCTTTACCACAATATCAGCAACCTGCTTGTTCTTCATCAATGGTAAGCCAGCTTACTTGTCACTTTTTTGTTTTTTTGCTGGTTTAACAATCTGGTGTCTGGAATTTACTAGCTCGACTAATTTGCATTTTTTAGCTTCTAGAAAGCACAGTATGGAGAGTTTTAGGCTCTCTATCAAAGAGGACATTGTTCTCACTTCTCGTGGCACGAACGTGAGACCTTAGATTAAGGATAGAGGAACCTTTTTCCATCATGCCCCTCGGTGGTAGCTTACTTATCAATACTTTTTTTCTTCTGGTTTAACAATCTGGTGTCCTGAATTCACTAGCTCGACTAATTCGGATTAGCTTTTGAGCAAACGCACTATTGGAGAGTTTTACGCTCCCTATCAAAGAGGATATTGTTCTCGTGAGCTCGTACCGTAAACCTATAATTAAGCAGAGGAATCTTTATCATTCCATTACAATCATTGGTGGTAGCTACTTATCATCTTGTTTTTTGTTTTCTTGGTTTAACCATCTCAGACTGAAATTTACTAGCCCGACTAATCATGATTAGCTTTGTAGAAAGCCCCCACGAAGCTTTGGTCTTCCTATTAAAGAGAACTCTTTTACTCTGTGTGGCTCGAACATGAGACCCCGAGACCCCTAGTTAAGGGTAGAGAAATCTTTTAAAACATTCCATCACCGTCGTTGATGGTATAGCTAGTTATCACCTTGGATCTTTCTGGTTTAACCATTTAGTTTCCGTAATCCACTAGCTCCGACTAATCTAGAGTAGCGTTGTAAAAGCTCACTACAGGGGAGTTTTTGCCTCCCTATCAAGGAGGGGATCCATTCCCCGGCTTCTTGAATGTGAGACCCCCTAATTAAGGGTAGAGAAACCCTTACTCATTCCATCACGCTCTGGGGGTAGCTTACTTATCGCTTTGCAATACTGAGTCTTCGGTTGAATTTAGTTACTGAACCAAATTAGTATCGGGGATGTTGCAGGTGAACATTCAGGAATTTCATCATCACCTATAACAAATTATCCAATGGAGCCCCCCTTCAAACCAAAGTTACCATAGCTATACTATTTACCTCATGGCCAGAAGAAGTGAAGGTAAATTTCTGTTTCACCTGCATGATAGAAATTAAGCGATTCTCGACTTAAGATGAAGGTTGCCAGGATTTTTTCATTGTTTATTTTGATATTTCTATCTTCTAATCTCTTGTAGAAGAGATATGATTTGTAGTTTTTTGGCTAATAGCTACTGTATTTGTTTCTCAAGTGTAGAGGGTTGGCATAAAAGACCATATCCATTCCTCCAGAGTACCCACGTATCCTCTGCATTTCTCACTGCAAATCCCTCCGCGCTATGATGCCCCCCGTGTGCACAGCAAACCAGACTCGAGAACTTTTTATAAAAGGTTTGATATCTCCCCAGAAGATGCCATTGTTTTAGTTTTTGATTTTGAGTACCCTCTTAAAGAGTCCTCTTTTACAAATTTTCCAGACAAGTTGCTTTAAAATCAAGAACTTGTCCGACGCAACAAGCAATGTCATCAGAGAAAATAGAGCTTCAATGGAGATTTTCTCATTATTAGCTCCTCCTACAGCAGTTGGTGCAGGAAATCAGCAGGCTTTTTCTAATTCAGCCCCTCCAAACATCGAGCGTTAAATTTGACACAGTACCCTTCAAGTAAGCGACAAAAAGTACTTCAGCATCTTATATTATGATCCATGAACCTTATATGTTTTTGTTTAACTCCACAGGAAGTTGCTGAAGAGCCGCTCTAGTACTAGGTCAGGTCTAAACAGTTCAGTTCCACAACCCGTCTTTCAGAGATTCTCCCATCTGCGAACGTGCAGATTGGCCAAGCAGGAAACAACAAGAGTAATTGTCACAGTGAAGTAGGAGGAAAAGTTGACCTCAGTTTGAAGCTATAGAAGATTAGTCCATGCCATATGGTGGTGCTTAAACTTGGAGAGGTGGCTTGTTAAGTATAGAGGGTATTCCTGCAGGGTTTTGTAATTTTTCCATGGGTATTACAAAACATTCCTTCTAATGAATGTCTTAACATTTATGGGGATAGTTTACAGGAAACTGCATTATTAGATAATTGAAAAATGAAAAAGGTACCTTGAACTTGATGTTCCCCAAGGAAAAAATATATATAGTTGCTTGACAATAGTTTTATTACAAAATGATGGTAAACCAAAGCACTTCATTTCATGTCTTTCGGGTAGTTTATGGTGTCTCTTGGAGTAAAGAGTGTAACGAGAGTTCTTTGCTTGTAAAAATTGAAAGCATCAGAAGAATAACAGGCTTCCAAGGTTCGTCTTAGTTGCTTTACTATGCCAAGAAAACCAGTGTTTGATAAATGTGTGTGTGTGAGAGAGAGACCAAGAATGCGACAGCAATTGGCTTAACATCAATGGCATGTAAACTGAAAACTTGAAACTGAAAACCCAAAACGCAAACATAGTATTTGGAATTGCAAATTACACGTAAAGACAAGGTTTCTCAGCTCTGGCTAAGAGCAATTGAGATTTACAATCAAGAAGTTCCGACACATTCAAGACGACAGATGTGCACTGCTGTGTTCAAAATATACACATCCAACTCTAATCTAAAGATCAAACACATAAATCTTTTATTTCTGGACAATGATCTACGACCAACCAAACACGTAGTCAAGAACATACACAAGTACAAGGGAGAACGGATAAAGTGTAAAAGCTATCAAACAAGTCCACAGGGGAAAGGTGGTGCGGATGCTCCCTAAGACCCCCATGACAATGCAAACAATTAGAATGACGAGCACTTGTAGATGAGAAGTTCCATGTCAATCCGGGCGCAAACAGCCAGGAAGACCGATAGACAAAGGAGATTATTCATAGTCACAGCTCCATATAACTGCAACATAGCATCAAATATATTATTAATAGCCTAGGGTGATTGTGTCAGCCATACAAGACATGATGCAACATTTGAATCAGGACAGGAAATCGCAAGGAATGTTCAACTGAAAAATTAATCTGAGTAAAAGATACAAGGCTTCCCTAAGAGTGAAGTTTGGGTATAAATACGAGTCATTGTTACATGAAAACTAGTGTAACACCAAGTCCTGTCAGAAATTTGCCCATAATGGCTGAAAGCTTTAGAATATATAGTTGAGCTTCTTGTCTTTTCATTTTACTATAATCAGTTAGCAAAATCTAGTGAAGTGCTGGTACAGTTGTGTTGTGAACGACAAGTCTAAATCATCGGTGATTATTAAGAAATTGATCATGTATATTAATCCAATGAAGTATCGGAGAGCAAATCCATTCACTCTCATACTAAAGGGAAGGAGAAGTCAGTCAGAAAAACAGACCTCAGAAAATGTTAATGACGCAGATTCTTTCTTCCGGGTAGCAAAAATTATAGCCGACACTGCCTCACTGGAATTTGCTGGGCCAGAGGCAGCACAATGAATGAGATGAAGAAAGATGAATATTCGTGGCACTGGAGAAATTATTAACAGCATCCACCAAAGGATCAGCAAAAACAGCAGCAATAACAGTACCCAGCAACAACAGTAGCGCAGCCTTTATAGCAGTTTTTCGAGGATTCTCGACACCCTCAACGATTTCATCACTTTGATCCTCCCCCAAGAGACTGTGCTCCCTCCTTGTTTCCTGCAACATGCATCTACATTATATCATGATCATCCTAGCTATAACTATCTAAACAATGTCATCAGCTCACAGCATACCTCATGAAAATCATCAAGGTATTTGATTGTATTAGGACCAGCCACATTAGAAGAACCATTAGAACTCCTGACTTCATAAAGCCATTTTTCAACTCCAGCAATGAATTCTGTCAGATCAACTTGATCATCACAAGACGTATCAAAGTCCTTCAGTACCTTTGCTATCGCGTCATTTTCCTCTAAGTTTATCTCCTCAAGACGGATTCCTACAACCAGAGCTCTTAATTCGGCATGGGAAAGACGTTCATCACCATTTTCATCAATTGCATGGAACAGCCTGTCACACAATCCTTCATCACATCAGCCATAATTCTATGGTGATATAAACAGGGCAGAGAGAATTTCAAGCTCACTTTTCTAAAACTTCTCTATTTGGTGTTCCATGATCTAGAAAAGTCTCCCCAATGCGTGTTTTTTTAAATGTTTCAAAATTCCTGATATGACATGCTTATGTTTTATATAATCGTCAGCTGTTTGTATCCAAGGCTGAAAGACCTGCATTAAAAGTTAAAGAAAGTTCAGCAGAATTTATCTATTTACCAACCAGGCACATAGGATGATTAGATTTTTTTCCCCCTTTACTTCGTCCTTTAGTTTAAGAGAAAAAGGATGAGAGGAAATCATTTTGTTCTCTGATCCCAGTGCAACTTGAACTATAGAGGTTACACAGGAAAGTCATTTATCCAACTCTGGTTGGATGAGAACTACTTTAAACACTGAAATTTGATCCACCTTGCAAAATGTGCTCAATCTTGAGCATGTTCTCTGCAATTAATGTCAGCAGTATGCAAGAAAGAAAAACTCATCAAGTTGGATGAGAGAAAAGATGAAAACCTGACAATTACCTGATAAAGACAATAAGAGATGAGCAGTGACAATGATATGATAAGAGCTATCAAGACAGCTAAATGTCTTCCTGAAGTTGAATGGAAGAGCTGTGGTAACTGCACAACACAAATGGAAGAACAGATACGGCCATGATCATTGCAGCATAGTTTGTCCAGATATCAGAAACACCGGAACCTATAGACAGATAGACCTATTCTTTGAGCAGAAATACTTCTCGATAGATAAACCTGCCTCTCTAATAGCATGAAATATGACATGCATTAATCAAAAGGCTTAGAGATTGTAAAGAGAATTACTAGGAACGTAAGTCACTCATAGAAATGTCCGAGGCTTTAAGTTTATGACACATCTTAACTTTATATATCATATGGTATATGAGCAAAATATACAGAATTTGTTCTGCAGTTTGGTACAAGGGTGTTACAGCATGAAAGTTCCTCTATGTTAACTAGCATAGTTACATTTGAAAAATCTCAATTCACATACTTAACTACAAGAAAGTCAACTCCTTTTACAAGGGATTTCTTTTCCCTACACTGTTATTTTTCACAAGGATAATTCAAAACTCAAGAGTCAATAACAGCCAGTAACTACTTGTACTGTAATTCCTCCTAAAAAATTTCAGTCAAGAATAGTATAGATATGCATCATGGAATTGCTCCCATCCTCCTATGAAAAGGTAAAAGATATCTGCTCAAAAGGAAGAACTGAAAGAACAGCAGGTTTTCTATTTTATTTTTAAATTAAAGACAGCAGGGTAAATTGCTGTCTTACAGCAAATTACTTACTAATGATGAAAGGTACAGGGAAACTGTAAACCCTACAGGTGTTGAAGAACAAGCTGGAGCAATGTAATATCAATCCCCAAAAAGGAGGACAGATAAGATGGCAAGTGACAGTAGAAAACCAGCGTCGGTCAAGTAAGGGTATGGTTTGTCAGTGAGAAGGTTATAGATCAAAAAATGGACATGGAAATTGACAAGGAGAACGCAGATCCCAACAAAACTCCCTGCTTCAGAAGGCTACTGATGTATGAGGCTTGCCTCGTTTAAAACAATATGATGAGGGTATTCAACCCTTGTTTCAGGTATTACTTTTCGCAGTTCAGACATGGAGGATGCCAAACACTTGTTCCTTCATTGTTCAGCTGCTAGAGACATTCAAATATGTATGAGGATTGCGTCACCTAAACAATATGATGAGGGTATTCAACCATTGCTTCAGGCTACTTTTGCAGTTCAGACATGGATGCCAAACACTTATTTCTTCATTATTCAGCTACTAGAGATATCTCAAGTATGTTACTTGCTCCTTTTGATATGTGATGCAGCACAATTTGAAGAATGCTTTTCATTGGTTCCACTTGGAAGCTTAGAAAATCCGGAGAAAGCTACGCACCTATTCCCAGCTGCTATTTTGGACTATATGGAGGGAAACGAACCAAAACTTTGAGGGGTTTCTCATCAGTCATATCTTTTATAAAAGCTAGATGTCGAGTGAATTTATTTTGGTATACTAATTACCAAGCCTGTAACTGTTGTACAAAAATTTTTACTTTCTATCTCTTTCACTCTGTGGTAGCCAACCTCTTTTGTAATATAATGCATCCACTGGATGCGACACATCAAATATCATTCTTAAAAACTTGATAAAGGGGGTGAGAGCAAAGCAAGTTCATGCGCAGATACTCTAAAGTAAAGAGACAAAACCAGTCAAACTGAGCTCTTAGTGTCTTTCAAGTCCACAGCAGCAGAATTTTCTATATCGCACTTGCCAACAATGCAACAGGTTCCCCATATTGCAGTAAGAAGCATCACTGTCGACCCAGCTAGCAAGCCTATTCCTACAGAAACCTGGCTCTGAGCAGCTGCGGCACTTCCAGTTATCCCCGATACTGATGAAAAGAAGAAACTTGTGAACTTAATATGGCTTGTAACAAACAATTTTAATGATATAAAATCAAAACAAGGTTTATTATGAAAAGGAGAACTTACGTAAGAACATGACACAATGGAAGCAACAGATCTATATAAGCATACCAACTAGTTCAACTTAAACTTAGTTGTTATTACATTTATAATAGGTCCTGCGTTTGCCATGTCTAATTACAAATTTATGTTAGCTTCACAACACATTATGAAGAATCTATAAGTTTCAAAATTCCCAATTTGCCTTACAAGAGATGTGATGAAAGTCTAGAATAGAGTGAATCAATATAAAAGATTTATATAGCTATCCTTATTCGTCTGTACAAATCATTCATTAGCCCAAACAAAGTGAATTAACATTGAGGACTATATAGGAGATCATAACCAAATTGAGATTGACTTTGGACATGAATTAGGATTGATTAAATACAACGCAAGTTATAAAAACGAATAAGTCGAGAGTGTTCCAAGGCATCAACGTTGCTAAAGGTTCACCAATTCAAGCCAAGAAATTAAAGCTTAACCATAACCGGTATAAACAAAAAGGGAATTGAGAGGAGATTCACCCTTTGGGTTAGCTTCTAAAAAGGGTTTATGCAGGTAACAAAACCATTTAAACATAAAGTGTCGAGAAAGAAGAAAGTTTCAGAGTGATCCTGCACACTCCAACCATTCAGGTCTATGGCTATGGAGAGCTTTTTCCCATGTTGACTTGTTTTGTCTTTGCTTACCGGCTCGAATTTTTCCGAGGAAAGGGACCGACTCTAAGCTAATATTTTTTCTTAATATCAAACATCTTAATAGTAGAACTACTTTCGTACTACTAATCTAAGGAAACCTTAGTTCCATTTGTTTGAATAAAGGCCGCCTATTTTGGTTTACATTCAAACCAATAATAGAATTTTGATTTACACGACCTGTTGCAGCAAATGCTAGTTAAAATAATTAATTCTTTATTTGCAACTTTGGTATGCGTCGTCAATTCCTTCTTCATAAAGGGTGGCTATCCCCTAGTGTTTTTTATCTCGACTGAGATTTGAACCTGAAATCTCATGATTCTCACCCCCTTCATTGATTACTAGGGCACGGGTGTAGGTCAGAGTGGGAACTCTTAGCAAGAAACTCTTAACCATCATTTCTTAACTCTAAAGGGCGCTTTCATTTATGGATGATACCATGAAGGGGAGGTGCCGAGATCAATTGTATCTTCAGGCTCTCTTTTCTTTCCTTTTTATTTTTATTTTTTTGAAAAATGGTAACAATGAATTGTATCTTCAAATGAGGGGAGTTTGAATTCATCCCCCAACTGTTTCTCTTTGAAAATTATACTCATTTTACCCAAGGCAAAAACAAGTCGTGGTGTGTCATACTGAAGATCGCAGATAAACAATCAGTAACATGCTTATATTATGATTATTTCAGGAGAAATGATTCGTTATAGAATGGCAATTTTGTCTTTCAAATGAATTTGACATCCAACCATAAAAAGGGGTTAAATTTAAAATCTATAATTTAAAATAAAAAAAGAAGGTGGATTTCACTCTTTGAAAAATACATTTAGACACCGAGGGTTTGTTTGGCCATGTGAGATGAAATCGTTATTTGAAATCATGATATGAAATCATATGAGAAAATTTAAGTTTTGTTTGAATATACAATTTGAAATTTTTAAGTTGTATTTTTTTTTCATGAACATACAACACTCATAAATTGTGAAACCTATCAAAATTTCCCCAAATTTCTATTGATAATCTATTCTATAACAAAAATATAATACAAAAATTTCCTCAATTTACATAATCTCACCAAATAAGTAAAAGTTATAATACAGTGTGTAAGAAAGTCATTCTAAAATAAAATACAATATTTATTTTTAAATTTTAGTTGGCAAACTTATATCCGATATAAATTATTAGCAAAGATTGGTAAGAATAATAATATGAACAATAAATTTTATTTACATCTAAAATAAATAGTTTGTAAATATAAAATTGTGGGTTAAATTTTATATTTTAATTTTATCTTTTTTTAATATTGATTTTTATTTATACGTTTTTTAAAAAAAAATTGGGAATCATGAAATGAAATAATTTGTCTAATCTCTGATTTCAATCTCATAATTTTAAATTACGAGATGAATTCGGATGTCCTAATAGCTTGTTAAGTTCCGGGGTCTTTGAAATCATAGTGAGATGTCCAAAGCATGACGGATTAAGTCAACTAAAGTAAATTACAAGTCAGTATCTAGGAATAGTCAATGGAATCTAAACAAGATAAATCAAATAAAACAAGTCAAACGAAATTTTTGGATCTATGTTCCTTCTAATGCAATATCTCAATACATTTTCCAATATTTCTTCCAGTTCTCAGATATGCAAGTCTAGAAACAATATGAATGAGGTCTGGAATTCTAAACAGAGTGAACGAAGCGTACCGAGAATGAGCATAGCATCAGGAAAGAGCACCAAGTAGTTAGGAAGGAAAAGTCCACCAATGAGACCAGGGCCCAAAATCTCAAGCAACAGCTCACTATCGCGAGAGATAAGTAGCAGCCAAAACATGAGATAACCATAGACAATAATGAGGAAAACATTTCCTAGAGCAGTTTTCGTACAAGGCAAAAAACCATAGCTCTGTTCACACGCCTCCTCTGTTGCCGCAAAGCGAGATAACACTCCTTCCCGGCCTGTACTACTGCCGCCGTGAACTCATCGGAGAAGAGAGATCGGACGATGACTGGTCGACGATAACGCGGCCGCCGTACGCGCGGCGGCACAAAAAATGAGGAGAATCAGGAGAGGGAGAAGAGATTTCCGGGACATATTTGCAGATTAGAAATAATAGTGTGTGCAGGTGAGAGAACATTTTTGGATATGAATATATAGACTATAGAGGGAGAGATCTGTTATGGTGTATCCCATCACTGATTCACATCTTCAATAAGTATACGTGTTACTGACGCGTATGGACTTTTCAGTCTGATTTAAGGAGAGTAAATCACTCTTTCTGAACGTGCATGGTGCAGCTCATATTAAGCGGAGAGTGGGGTCCATTTTCTGAACGTGATGCAGCAGCGTATATTAAAGTAAATTTCCATTTATATCCCCGTAAATCTTTGCCCGAAAGATCGAAATTGGAACTGTGGAAAGTCAAGGCTAGAAATGGATTTAGGGGTCATTTGATTGGGTTCATAATAATAATAGTATTAAAATACAGAAGTTCTCTATGGACCGGTAAGGACACAGTGAATAGTAGAGCCTTCTTGGCATGGGATATCCTTTGTAGGCCTAAGATAGGTGGGGGTCTTAATGTCACGGACATCACAACGTGGAACAAAGCGGTCATAGAATCTTTAGTTTTTTGGAAATAATATTTACTTATTTAAAAATTATATAAAAACATTATAAATCACAATAATTAATAATGTAAAATATTTAGAAAGTATTTTAAAAAATTATGGTCAAAGAAATATATTGACCATCTTAATAATAACTAAGGCAAATAAATTAAACGGAGGATCAGTATTATTTTCTCTTTATACCTCCTACCAAACAATTTGACGCATCTTATTTGAGATAAATTATGTGAGATATTAAACTACTCCATATTCTATGAAAGTTTAATACTCATGTTTGATAGTTGGTTATCAGGTAAGTTACATATATATAAAATTAATATAGTGTTTAATTTGAAATTTAAAATCAATAACAATATATATTTAATTTATGAGAAAATATATATATATTATTTTTATGCAAGATAAAAAGGTGTAATAATTAATACATAAATAACTATACTCTCTACATACTTTCTCCTCCAAAAATAAAACATTACATAAATTCTTTCATAACTAATCTTTATATCACTAATATTTGCTTACGTCACGCCCGCCTGGATACATGTGACGGCACCCTATGTCTCTGGGCAGACCCGGACCGTTAACCTGGGTGAGCCTAAGCGCATCTCGGTGCTCGGCTAGCTCTATTTCTCGATTTTCGGAAACAAAGGGCTATATAATCCTGGCCAGAACACAGCCTCCGCCCATTCGTCTATACTTCCAAGCATCACCCGAATAACAAACACTAGAACATCTAAAACTTAACAGTAAACAATCGAAAGCTACGTGACCTAGTCACCACATTATCAAACTATGGCCTCACACGACCAATCATAAAAACAAATAGAAAAATATATAACCGATTTCCCCTCAATACCTACCGACTTTTAACCGAATTACAAGGAGATAAATAAACAATTCGCAAGCCTCTATGAGTAATAATAGGAAATGACTAGGGACAAGGGCCCCGACCTACCCATAATTTGCATAACAAAAGGAAAAAGAGCTACACCTTCGAAATCGACTGCATTTAAAGTGAGCCGACAACTCAATACCGACCGGAATCACGAGTGGATCGCTCCTCGTTTACGAGTACCACAGTAAGTAATGCGCCCACTAGGCGCCGCATCAGCTGTACCGAGTATGCAAGCAACTGTAATAACATAACTAAAAAGAACCAAATAGGACAAGATAACTAGCAAGTCTCGTATGGCAGAGATAACCGACAAACCGAAAATGAACACCGTGATCATGCTTTTCGTACGATGCGCGAGGCGCACTGTAAACGCGACGGTCTACTGTCTAGTAGCTAATTTATAACACATAGATGTATATACAAGTAGTGTGCTAGCCAATACCAACTCCCCATAAGCTTCCGATGGCACCAAGCAAGCAAACAATCTAACACCCACCCTAGTCAAAACCGCCAAAAATAAGTCACTCCACTCATCTCGCTTCACTCGGGAGCTCCTCACCGCCCCCGGGTCTTCTGGCCAGCCTGGCCTTGGTGAGAATAATCAGAAGACTGGGTCCAGGACCTCAGGTGCAGCGCAACATAGGTCTGGATCCCCTGGACACAAACTCAATCTGGCTATTCGAAACCTAGCCACACTGTATTGACCTGAATGTGTACGTACGCACGTATAGGGTCTGGTTCCTGGACACAAAACTAACAGGCTATTCCAAACCGAGTCAGCACTGTAATGCCGATCGATCAAGCATGGGAAAGCTTCATCCCATCTTCGTCCAAGCCGGGACCCGTACGCCACTCGGGAGGACGCGAAACCCACCCGCCAGCTGGCGACACGATTACAACCCAGGGGCGGCGAGGACGCTCAATAAGGGGCCCTCACGCCACAACAAGTCTCAACAAGCAAATAGCACATATAAATAAAGTAAGTATGTATAATCAAGAAGATTATTCGAAAAACCGATTTATTCTCGACTCTTCGTACTAAGCCGATTCTTTACCGACTATACCGATTCTCGAAATCTTTCTTAACTCGTTGGCTAACCAGCCCACATTCGCCTCGTCTAACTCGATAATACTTACTAGCTTATATTCTAAAATCTGCTTTCTTTTATTCTATAACATGCTTCATAATCATACAATAAGCTATTCTGAATTCGAATTGCTAACCGCCCTGGGCGCATGCTTTTCTATCTTTCTGACCAAATACGATACCGGCAACGCAAATCGTATGTACTAGACTTACTCAATTCTAAGCATTCAACTCCGAGAGTTCAAATACGGTTTACTATGATCCATAACACTAAAACTTACTAACTTCTGTCGAAGAACAACTTCACATACCTTAACCTGAGTTATCCGACCGTCTGACGCAGGTTCTGGCCGCATTCCGCCCAAATCTCCCAACCGCATTCATAAACACGTCAATTAGTACTAACAACACTATTCTCAAAGCGACCCACAGCCAATTTTCGATATAATTATAGCCTAAACTTAGCTTATCGAAATTAATTCGGCCGAAAAACTTGCTATTTAAGTCCGTATGGCATTCACTTCACCTGGGAGCACACATAGACACTAATTTGGAGAAATTCTACTTACTTTGGTCCCAGTAGCTCGACGATTCATCTACCGTATTTCGCGAAACAAAAACCAGGAATGCTCCCTCGCCCTAAATACCTCTAATTCGAGGTTAATTTGAGTTTAGACTTCGTTTGGCAACAGACCGAACGATTATTTTTCAATTCTTCGTCTTCTTTCCTCTCTCGCGATTTCCTTGAAATTTCCAACGGAAACTAATCACTAACTAAAGGAAATACATAGTTAAAGGAAGATTAATAATTAAAGGAAATTAACATTATTTAAAGGGAATTATTAATTAAAGAGAATTATTAATTAAAGGAAATGATTAATTAAAGGAAATTATCATCACAAACCGAGCTTATATACTTTGGACACTATAAATCGCATTTACCTTGTGACGCGCCGACTTGGCGCTTGTCCGATTTTTCCCGGGCTCTTTTTCTTAGCATGTATGGCTTTCAAATATTCTTAACCAACGCGCGAATTGCCACCTATGTACCGAATTTACTTCTGGTATAACAAACTTTAATTCTCGACCTAGCTACCAAAAACTCCTCACAAAGATGGCTAAAATTCAAACTCACTAATACAATCTTTTTCAGCATTTTAATACTCCCTCGTTTGATTTATTTGTCTTTATTATTATTATTTTGTTTTAAAAAATTGTCAATACTTATATTTAATAACTCTTTGTAGGGGTGTGCAAATTAAGGGTTAAACCAATAACTCAAACCGATAATCGGAAGTTGTTGATTAATGGTTCTGTTATTGTTTTAACTAAGCTTGATTGTCGCCTACTATCCGAAATTATTGGGTTATTGGTTTGGTTATCTATTGACCACTTCTTTTAACTGGTGAACTAATAACCCGTTAATAATTTATTAAATTATAATTTTAGCCTTCAACGTATGCGTATCCAAACGAGAAGATGAAATGTGTGTCGATGAAAAGTGAAAGAGATGGTGTTTTAATCTAAATTAAAATTGATCGCTTTTAGTGAGCTAGTTCTATATATTTTTCTCTTTCACCTCACTTTTTTTCTAGTTAAACATACTATAACTTATAAGATTTTTCATGTGAGATCTTAACAAGCAACCCGATAACCGAACCAATAACATAATAAACGATTAACCGAGATCTAATAGTTCCTTAATCCGTTTAGCATGTCTACAAACCGATAACCTATAAGTCAAACCGATAACTTTCAAAATCGAATTGAATTGAACTAATTCGGTTTGGTTCGAGTATTTTTTAATTCGGTTCGATTCAATTTTTTCAAAAAAAATAAAAAAAATCATAAAATTCAAATTTAATATATTTTTTATGTTTGCTATATTATATATATATATATATATATATATTTAAATATAAAATATATTTTCTTTTAAACTTCGTGACGCTCAATTGAATCTAAGGAGTACTAAAAGGATCAATTTTTAGTTTCTAATAACCTTTCCCGACTTTTAATCTCTATTTCTTCTTCAATTATGTGATATAATTAGTGTTACTTGACTCAAGGTTTTGATCGCTTATTAAAACAAAATTAATATATGATTGATTATTAATTTTATAAGTTTAAGTGAAGAAATTATTTTTTATTAATCAAACATTTATTTATGATTCTATCATTTTTTAATTATGATTCTTTTAGCATTTTCAAATAAAATTCTTTGATAAAAAACTTGTGAGAAACATTCCAAGTTAAATAAAGACCAACTAATTTAACTTAAAACATATGATTGAATAAGAAAAAATAGAAAATAAAAAGATAACTAATAACATAAAATATGTAAGAGTCCTATAAAAATGAAAAGTCTTAGAAACCAAAGTTGTTTAATTTTTTATTTTTTAAATGTCTTAACCTTTAATTGGTGAAACTATTTAAATATTTATTGACATCTTAAAATGACATATACAAAAATATAAAAAAAAAAATCTGTACAAACATTAAGAAGAAAAGATTGGACTGAATTGAATGAGAAGAAGAAAAAGAGAGAAAAAAGTCAAAAATGATGTATTATTGTCCTAGAACTATGTTGCCATCAACATACTATGGACCACAATTATATAGTATATTGATTTTATATATTTAAAAGGTAAAATTTATATAATGAACTACCAATATGTTAGCCATAAAATAATTAGTTGAAGATCTCAAGGTCTCCGATATACAAAAATGTAATAACGCAGCCTCGTTGTTGTAGTAACATATTTTTGAATTTGAAGAAATAATTAATTGAAAATACCCTGAAATTTCATATTTAATCAATTTTTAAAATCAAAATTAAATAATCAAACAATTTTTTATTTTTTTCAAACTAATCTAACCATTCCTCTTGATGAATCTTTGCACCGTATATATATAAAGCACTCAAACTTTTGTTTTTCAAACTAACCTAATCATCCTTCTTGAGGAATTCTTGTGTCCGTCATTAAACTTTATTCTTGGATAAACTTGTACCGAACTAATTCGGTCATTTCTCTTTGATAAATCTTACACCGCTATCAAACTTCCTTCTTCATTTTGATGAACTTGTGTTTGTCTATATTATGACACAATAATTAAGAAAATAAAGAAATAAAATTTAAAAAAGTTAAAAAAAAATTACTAATAAAAAGAAGAAGGAGAAAACGAAAATGAACATGAACGCCTCCATAGATGATATATTGTTATTTATAGATTGTAAGTTATTGAGATTATTAAAGATATAAGCTATGAAAATAAAAGGTGTGAGTTATGAAATGAATTATTGTAATATAAATTATTTTTATTTAAAAGAATATCTTTTTAGAACAATAAAAGAGAAAACTGTGTTAGAGGGACAGTTAATAATTACATTTAAATTGACAATGTCAACACCGACCTAATCTTGACACTTTTGTGTTTTCCAATAAAAGCACTTTCAAGATCTAAAATTTCCAGGACTAATATAATCATATACTCCCTCAGTGTCATTTTTAATCAATGGTGATTTATTTTAAAATATTTATTAATTTTAAATTTAAAATTAATATTTAGAATTTTTTAAAAAAAAAACTAAAGTTATTTAATATTAAATTAAAATATAAAAAAGTTATTATTATATGTTTTTAAAAAATTATTAAAATTATTTTAGTTATATTACTGTCTCTATTAATTTTTCTTAATTTAACGCGCAAATCTTATCCTACCAATTAAAAACTAACGTATTACAGAATATTTTCCTTCCATATCAATTAATAATTAATTAATTTTTAATCTGATTAAAACTGCAAATGTATTTTTTATAATTTTTAAAATTTTAACTTTTCACATGACATATTTATAATTTACAAAATTAAAAGAAAATTATATATTTATTAATTTCAATTTTTCACGTGGTATGTTTAATATTACAAGATTCAAAAGTCTTCCTCACTTCATTAAAGCTTTTTGTCAATTTAAAATTAAAAAACAAATTAAACAAAATTGAAATTCTATATTTAAACTTATAATTCAGATCTTAAAAGTTATACTTTATCACAGAAATTGAAAAATCTCACAATTTCTCAATTTTTATATAATTTTTTTTTAATGAACAAAATCATAATTTATTAATAAGATACTGAAATATTCTAAATATTAAATAATAAATTATATTTTCATTTTTAAATAAATAAATATTTATAGTTACGTAGTCCCAACGCTTACTAAACGCAAAGAAAAATTTAGGATTTGACCTAAGGGCGAGTGGGTCATTTTTGAACGTGTATACTGTAGTTGATTGATCATTAAAAAATAAATAAAAGTAAAAGCCGTACATTTTTTTTCAGGATATTTATTTGGATGAAACCCGTAAAAAAAAAAAAAGGAAGAAAACGAGATTTTTTATTTTTTATAATTTAAATTAAAAATAATTTATTTAAATTTTTATATATAAAAATAAAAATCTCATATAAAAAAATTATAAAATAAAAAAATATTTATAAAGAATTAAAACACTAATTTTTAACGTGGAAAAAATATTATTGTCCCATTGGAGAAGTTGAGCCCTGAATTTTCTTTTTTGTTTCTTACTTTATACATCAATAATGGCCCCATATACTGGGTCATAACATCCATAATAATATGTTGCAAACAAATCGTCACGTCCAAATACCCGTGTATCAACTTTAATACTCTTGTATTTATGTCAATTTTGTCACTCTTATCGACGTTCCAAGTAAATGTGGTGGTCCATCTCCAACCATTGGCCATTTTCCATCTCTTTGTTGGTTGGTTCCCCACCTGGGGTTTTACCATATGACAAGTCATTTTTGGTATTTGTTATATACGTGAGTTTATTCTGTTGGCGTTCTCTTCTATTCTATCTGCTTACAGTTATAGAAAAAATTAGAAAATTCAATAATTTTAACTCATTCTTTATATTTGCGTCAAAAGTTTTACTTAATACGTACAAATACTTTATCTCAAATTGAATAGATAATCTTTGTCATTGAATTTAGAACCAATAACTTAAAACTCAGAATTAATTTTTTAGAAATTTGAAATATTAATTAAAATAAC
This sequence comes from Datura stramonium, assembly GCA_018107945.1. Lineage (NCBI taxonomy): Eukaryota > Viridiplantae > Streptophyta > Magnoliopsida > Solanales > Solanaceae > Datura > Datura stramonium. Next base: position 218,422 of record JACEIK010002307.1, read on the forward strand.
AACTGAAATTATGTGGTTGTTGATGTTTAAAATTATTAAAATTAATTTAAAAAATGAAATAGAGAAAATGTCAAAGCTACTGTGGATGGCGCAGTGGCACACTGGCACCTGCCCATTCGGCCAATTTTCTTCCTTGTCACATTTGGACTACACTGCTTTATTAAATTGTTGGTTTGGTCAAAGATACTTCTGACCCAAGTCAATTTTGAATATTTTAATTGGAATAATAATTTAACCCAAGTCCGAGCAAACCTCTAGATTTATGTTTAAGAAATTTAATACGTCTTTTTTTTTTTTATATATATACATAAAAAAATATTATCTTATATATATACACGCTCAGGTCAGCACAAAGACTTTCTGCGTGACAAGCAGCTTCTCAACACTTTTTTCAACTTTAAGGAAAAAAAATAAAAATTCAACCCTTGAACAAAATTTTGAATCTGTCATTTTTTTTTTGGGAAAATAATTTTCACTCTTGACTAAAGACGACTTTTGTCCCCATGGCACATTCCAGTTTCTTGGATAAGATTTACCGTTGCCGACAGCATATGGTAAATAATTTCACTCAATGAATTCTTTCCTTTTCTTTCTTTTTCCACACGG